>VWZE01009149.1:537833-585187 GCA_013396675.1 Eubucco bourcierii | reverse complement strand
ACCCTCTGCAACTTGGACATTGTGGTTGGAGCCCTTGCTGTTAAAGACTGAGGCAAAGAAGTCATTGAGCACCTCAGTCTTGTCCATGTCCTTTGTCAGCAGCTCTCCATTTTCCTTCTGTAAGGGTCCCACATTGTCCCTAGTTCTCCTCTTCTCACTAATATACCTGTAGAAGTTCTTCTTGTTCCCTTTAATGTCCCTGGCCAATTTCAATTCGAGCTGTGCCTTAGCTTTCCTTACCACAGCTCTGGCTCAGGTTGTATTGATAAAAGAAGATAAGCAGGAGATACAAGGTGTTCTGCCACTGTATCCGTGCTCTGCTGTTATATCTGTGCTTGCTTGCTGCTTGCTACTGCCTTATTATATCCTGAACTCCCTGGAAACTACCTGTATCAAGTTCACCAGGAACAGGCTCTAAATGCCTCCATGCGATCAGCCTGGACAGTCAGCGTGACGCTGTGCCGAGACCGCACACGGCAAGACATTCTGCCTACATCTGAAAGTCTCCTGCCAAGACAGGAAGTCCTGGTAATACACAGATGACCCAGAGAGCCACGACTGGGTCAGAGATTGTCTGCCTCCTTTCCCCAGCAGTCTGGTAAGAATCAGAAGTCTCAGTGGCTGATAAGACAGTAACGGGATTCCCTGAAAGCGTTTGGGTACTGTCTGAAGCTGTAGTTACCCACATAAGTCAGGAGATATTTTTGTGAGTAAATACTTAAAGTCTCTTGTAATTCACCATTGCCTTTTGCCATAAGCAGAAAGGAGCTCCTTGAGACCATCCAGTGGGCAAGTGGTGTATTGACTGCAAATGGTTCACCAACCACAGGAAGCTTCTCTTCCAGTTCAATTGAGTTCAAGTAATATATATTACTGGTAGTTATCTCTAGATCCTATGTTATTACCAGTATAAAGTTTCCCTGACCATGTGAAGAACTGATTATTATTAAAATTAGTGGTCAGGGTGGCAAGAGTACAGAATGCTGAATATTAATAAGCAATATTAATATTTGAAAATCATATCTTGCATTAATAATTACCCCTCCATAACATCTACCCAATCTAGGATGAAAAAAATCTCCTAGGGTCATCTTTCGTTATACCTCTCATTTTCCATTCTCCCTGCATCGAATGCAGAAAACTAAGCAACGAGATTGTTTTGTTACTTAATTTTTACACTACTAAAGTTAGCAGAGATGAATGGATTGCATCATGTCCTCTCTACTCAGTTCCCAAAGAAAGACATGGCATTCTTAGATAGCATTCCTCTAATTTTTTGGATCAAGACATTTGCTTCTCCAGGTGTCTTCATTGTGAAAAGTTTATTTTCAAGTACTCTTAGATGTCACCACTTCACAGACCACCTGTTGCTTCCTCTGTCAATTTTTCTTCTCACACTATGTAATACGTTATACTACCTGTTGGTTCCCATACTTTCTTCAGAATTTTCATTATCCTCAAAAGTAGATTTAGAAAGGAAAAATGACCTAACCTGTCCACAGCCTCACCAACTGATTTATTTTTCACCTGGTCAATGAAATGATCTAGATAGAGCCACAACCACTTGTAATACGAGTTGGAAAAAACCCAAGTTTCACCTTGCATTATGAAACTGAAAAATAAGAAATAGCAGTGAAGAAGTGATTGGTCATGCTGCCAAAGAAATTCACACAGCTGATAGCCACCTACTCAAAAAATAAAAAATCACCACAGGCTGGAGGTGGGAACAGACAAGCCAACCACCAACATGAGAGCTGAATGTTTCATAAACACATAAAAAACCCAATAAAGACAATGTAATGTCTTGCACTTTAAAGCAAAATGAATTTGGAACATAAACACTGGGAAAAGCAGCATCAGGTTACACTGAGATACCAATGAAGATAGTCTACCAAGAGAAAGAACAAGAGTAAGCAACTTGTGACAGCCAAAGTCTGCCTCGAGTCAAGTTCATGAAGTGGTAGACAGATGTGTAGGACCATTTCTTAATCCCCAAGAAAGATATATCATACAGATTCTTAAAACATGATTATGGGACGCTGTTGAACAACAAACATGTGGCCACTCCCAACTAAAGCTTAAAGTACCGCAACTTCAAAAGGCTAACTAACTGGAACAGACAGCACTCCTCCTCAGCCTCTCAAACACCACATCACTAAGAAGTCACTGCTGGCTGCCCCACCATGCACATCACCTCTTTTTCACTCTTGTGCTGCTGCTATCAGGTCTCCTTACGTAACAATTAGTGGGAAGATATAGAAGATGATGAAAAAAATACTTTAAAAGCCTGAAGTAAACAGAGTTCTACAGACACAGCAGAGGTCTAAAAGCATTTAATTTTCTTTCTCCTTTGACACTGAAAAAAATGCTGTAGTGCTACAATTACTGCTTTCAGTTTCTCTTTGGCCTGTTTCACTCTAAGAAGTCCAAGTAAAGATGAAAGAGTCTAGCTAGAATTCAATAGAACCCAGAAACTCAACCGAAACACATGTAACAAATTAATTACCAAACCCAAAGAAACCAGTTTCATGTTTCATTATAGGGCTTTCCAGCAAGGCACTTGTTACCAAGGCTGGCTCAAAACATAATCTGACACATTCAAATGTCTCTAAATTCTAATGAGTAAGAAAATGAAGCAAAACCAGACCAGGTGGATTTATTCCTTTCTACCTTTACAATAATAAATAGCAAATCCTTCAAATTTCAGCAGATAATACCCAATCAGCAGAAAACCTGAGTAAAACCTTTTTCAGAGAAGTCACCATATCCCTTCACTGGTCTGTCACTGACTCTTAGTGTTTCTGCAGATTCTGTCTCTCTTCTAATTTATTAACATCTAATGAGGAGCGATGATTATTTTCTAAGCAGCAGGAGGAACAGGGCACCTTTCTAGTACCTGGAAAAGCAGCTATTTGCTCCACAGCCATACTGCAAGTTTAGATAATACCACCATCAAAGAGTCAATTCATCTGGCAAGACTAATGAGAATTAAGTTTGCACTGAAGATAAAGTTTAAAAGTGCAATTTTGCCAGTTTCATTGTTGCTAATTGCAGCATGTGTCCATGCACTGGCAGAGGTTGCAGGTCAGGCTGTGTGAGGAGAGGCGGAAGCTACACAGCGCCAGACACGGCCAGTTCCAGCCGGTTCCAGCCAGCTCCACAACAGCCCCACCACCACAGCTTGCTTATTTCCAGAATTCTTCTCAAGCCTAGTGAAGGTGAGGCACATGTAAAGAAAGGCACAGAACTCCAGCAGGTGCTAACTGGTACAAACACACAGCACACTCAGGCCGTAGTCAACGCTGCTGCTTCACATTCAGCTACTATCAGCAGCCTCAGTAACCACAATAAGTGTCCCTTCAAGAGCACAAAGGGAGTTAATTATATATAAAGAAATGTTGTAAATTACTTTGAGAGCCACTGGAGTAACTGATACAAAAATCCATAAATTTACTATATGCTGCATGACCTGGTCCCTACAGAGACCCCTGCCAGTAGTGCTGAGATGTTACCTGCAAGCAGTCACACACTTACAAACTTTGAGTGAGGATTTGGCATGCTCCATGCTGTTGCATGCCTTGCCCTTGTTAATGATTAATTAATGAGCCATGTTTCTTAGCTGAAGGTTATAGATTACACACATAGTAATGACAGAAATGGAGTATCACAGCTGCAAGCATATAAAAGCCAGAGAATTACAAAATCTACACAACATGACAATTTGTACTTGATCCTGGCTGGCACATATTTTACGTTGCAGTCTAGTATTAATTTCTTTATTTTTTTCTTCAGTTACTAGATCATTTAGTGGAAAGTAATCACCCACTGAGCATCACTGAAATGTTTTCCTACTCATTTTTGAAGATGCTGGCCTCGGGCACTGCCACACTGGCATGCCCCATGCCATGCAGCACTAACCACTCAATGCTCACTGCACCCCAGAGGCCACTATTTCCATTTAATTGGCTAGGATCTTGGCACAGGAAGATAGGAAAACTAATACTACATACCCAGCTTTCACAGCACTTAGCATTATACAGTACTTTGCATGCTTCAGGTTCTGTATGTCTTCAGCTGTGAGCTAAGAATTATAAACATTTTTATAACTTAAGGTAACCAGTAAATAAGGAACAAGTAAGCATTTAAGGACTGAAAATATGTCAAGTAAATGGACAAATAGATGTCTATCAATAATTTGAAGAGTGAAGAACAGGCCAAAAGAATTAATTCATTTTTCAAAAGGAAGAAAAAGGAATTAGAAAGAGAAAGCAAAGTGTCTGAATAAGATTCAAGCAAGTCATTCTGTTGTTGTGGAAGAGAACAGTGAGAAACACATTGTAGGCTATGCCCACCACAGCCTGTGACTCAGTAAAGGCTCAATTCTCCATGACCAACAATCCAACAACTAATTATGTCTTGATAGTTAGTTTCAGTTTAGTTTTTCTGTTTGAAGTAGCTCAACTAAGCAAAAATTCATCAACATCACTGTGAAGTACAGACTGCAGCATAAACCTTAGCAATTACTAAAAGGCACAGTGCTGGTGTATCTACATGCAAACACAATCACCACTACATGCAGTGTGAATCCACTGATTCCAAGGGATTGAGTAAAATGATATAAACCAACAGCCAAGTAAATAACAACCACAGCAAATTAATCAGGAGCTTCACTTGTAAGCATGAAAATAAATGTAAGACTGTATTACTTTGCACTGAGAGTTTCCAATTTCAAAGGATAAAATCAAATGAAGAATAAAACATACAGTGAAAAAGACAGAATATTGTTAACTCCCAAAACATCATGGTAACTGGATTCAAACATCAGTAGACAGTTATTTAGAAGCCACAAACATCAGGAGAGAAGCAGAGGAAACAAGAGGTGGATAATCCCATTACACCAAACACAGGTTACCTAAAGAAAGGAACTAGGGCTACCTGAAAGTGAAGGAACCATCAGCATGGGAAGGAAGAAGACCTGTTTCTATCAGCCTTTTAGTGCTTCTAGGAGCAGCAGCTGGCTCAGATTTATGGCTGGTCAACACCTGAAATGGATTTGCAGCCTTGCTAAGGCACCCTGCAAATAAAGGCCTGGTCTTTCCTTCCACATTGCACCAGCCACCAACAGAGGGGCACTGAAAGCAGCTTCAAACATTGAGAAACATCTTTGTGGTGGGATAAAGCAAAGTGCAACTATTCACAGCACTATCACCAGGCCCTATTAGAATTACAAGTGTAATTTTCTCTGGATAGATGAAAAACTTAGCACTCCAATAAATGAAGAACAGTATTTTATGAAAAATCAATGGCAATTGCAATTTCAAAGTGTCTTTGGATCAGAGTTGTTATTTACATGCCTACTGAGCTACCCTGTATATTGTCTCTTTAAAAGGGATGAATAAAGTAACTCTAGGAGAGTCTCTCATTCAGAGACATTAATGTGTGAGTAAATATCTGTATCTATAATTTTTTCAGAGGGATACACACATACAGCTCACTCTATACACAGAGTAGCTAAACTGCGCTGCTCAAAGTATATGCACTTGAAAGCCTGGATCAGAATGCCTCTGTTTACCTAATCTTGCATAGGTATGCATTCCTATAAACTGTGTAGACCACAAGAAGGATGTCACAATGTACAGCTCTCTACATTAAATAGTCTAAGTCCCTGTGTGCTTTGATCAGATCTGAAGACAACAAGCAATACAGCAGTGATCATCTTGCCCTCCCCTGCCTGGGTACTCAGGAGGAAGACATCCCCTTCTAAAGCCACAGGGCACCCAGGTCTCCTTGTCACACCCTGTGAACAGCACTGAAAATAGTAATACAGCAAACAGCGGGCCCTGCACTCAACCAATTCCCCTTTGACAAAATCATACAACTTGGAGGAAAGGACACCACAGAGAAAGCTGCCAGGTATGTTATCCCGACCTTCCTGACTCTCTCCATACAAAAGCCAGGGGACATCAAACAGAACTTGCAGAAGTCTGGTTCAAAACATTTTTTTTTTTTCCTTCCTGCCCCCATCCTTAGAAAAGGTCGTTTTTTACACAGCAAATTCACATTTGCTGGGGAGGCCACAAGTTTACAAGGATCTAAGCAAAAGCAAGAAAGATCCACAGAGGAGAACCCCACTGAGATTTCCCATGCAGCCGAGACCACATCCAGCTCAGGAAGTCCAGGGACCAAAAGGGCTGAAAGCCTGGGAAAGAGTAAGTGGCATTTCAATTATGATTGCCTCTTTTACTGTCCCCAGGTATCCACTTACAGCCATCGATCTGAACCAGTATGGCCTAGATTCTATTTCTTGTTCTTTCTAGCATCTCTTTACCTCTGGCCAGAGATAGAAAATAATTATTTGGCTTGATACCCACCAGCTCATCTTGATAATGTCTTTTGCACTGGCAAATGAGAAGTTATATTTTCACCTTTCCCCAGACTATTAATCCAATCACAGAACACTAAGTCAGTGCATCAAACTCCATGTATTAACTTAGGTATTTTGCCCCACAGGATGGCATGATTTAGAGACACAAAATCAAGCCACAGAATTAGAAAAAAAAAAACCCCAGGCATTATGAGATCCCAAGCCCTTCAGCAAACAGCAGAGTCAAAAAACCCAGACAGTTCACAGTTCATTTATGTCCTTTCATGGTTTTAGTAGATCCTCTTTCTTTAATTACCAATAGCAGCCACTCCGGTTTACTAAGTGGCATAAAAATCATATATTCCCAAGAAGGATTTCACCTGTAAACACATTCTCTGCTGTATACAGTATTAGTCATCCATGAGTGCAATGGCTGTGGGAGAGCAAAGTAGCACCTTGATTCTTATACATTGCTGCTAATGAGTGTAAACCGCTTTGCACTGAGCTGTATTGTTAGGAAGTGTGAAAAGCTAAAAGGAATATTTCACTCCTTTAGATTTATCCATATTGAAAATATCTAAATATGGACAGGAACTGCCTTGGTACCCTCCTGAAATGCGAGTTGTCTTATAGCAAAACTACTGTAATGACATTTTCCCATCTCTAAGTGTAGCACTGCTCTAATGAAACAGTGACATAAAACTACATGGTTGGTTAATTCGTGACACAAAATAAAAGGACAGCTGAGTGGCAAGCCAAAACTGTCATTTGAAATCAGGACATATGACAAATGTAATGTGATTTGAAATTCAGATTTATATTGGGCCTCATTAAGCACTTTAGAGAAATTCATACATCTTTTGATTTGGTCCTTTTTTAAAATCCTAATTACCTTTACAGAGTGATGTGCATAAATACACAAAAATACAGGATTTCTAAATCGTATGATATTTTAATATTACATTTTTTCAAGTCTTATCATTTCTCAGCTATGAAAGTGGAAAAGGCAAGAGCCATCACATTTCATTAAAAAAACCCACAAATAACAAAACAATGATTAAAAAAATCTGGCATATGTACTGGATGTTGCTTCTAAAATAACTGCAAAGTAGGTAGCACCAAATACTCAGAGAATCCAGAAGCAAGTTACCAGTTGCCTTTTAGGTTAGAGTTATATTTATCATTCACATTTAGAAGCTGTAATTTAAATACAGATTTACCTTTTTAATGAATGTCCTGTTTATCATTTATAGCCCTTGCCTGTCTCAATACCTGTCAGCTCCTTAGTTTAGGGCTCAAGCCAAGAGCCTGACACAACAGAGCAACATAGCTTGTGTATCTGGAAATGCTTATGGCTTATCAGTAGTCCCTCATTAACAGAAATAATTTCATTTGGTCATTAGCTCCTGAGGAGCCACATGTACATTCTTTGCCAGCACAAGATTCAGTGACTGTGGTTTATTCATTTGCAATAAAATGTCTGCTCAGTCNCTTGGGAAAGCAATGCATAGAGAAAGCAACTTTATATTCACCAGGAGATTTGGTGCTGTGAGGCTAAGGGAAAAACCATCTTGCCAAGCACAGTATAATTATTGCGCTCCCAGATATTTCTATGGCCAGTGCTCTGCATGGAGCAAATGGGCCCATTTCCAAACTTGCAGACATTTTCACTGCATACATGTTGATAAACATGCTGTATATGCTTTCATTTTTACAAAGCATAGAAAAGACTCAATAAAACAAATGAACTTCAAGGCCTCAACAGAAACTACTGGTATTCAGACTCTGAGTACTGGATAGCACCTAGGTGAGCATAAATACACTTAGACAGGATTTTCAGGTATTAAGAGCTAAGGCAGTGTGAAGCTATAGATAGCCACTGACAGAGCTTAAATGGACACTGATTGCTTCTAGCTTTGCTAATTTGCCGCAGTAATTGGCAAGAAGTTTGAATGATTTGCCTTTCACAATGAAAACGGTGACCTCAAATATCCACGCATACATCAGCAAGTCAACTTTTAGGTGATAAATTTCTGGAAAACATAACTAATATTTGAATTTCAGAGAACACAATTGTAAATGACCTTCTGAAAACTATGTGTTGTAAAAAAGAACACCAGGAATTGCACTTAAGTGCTCAGTAATCCAAACCAAATATTGCCGACGTAAAAATCCACAGAGTACAATGTACAAAACTTTATAAAGCTAGTGGTTAATAATCTGTAATATGACAAAAAAATAAAAATAAAAGAACAAGGCTGCGTGGTACCTTCTGTGACTGTTGGGTTTAAGTTTCTAAAATATTTTCTACATTATCATGCTACTTGCAAAGACTCCTCAAGAAACCATCTTGAGGACAGACTGTTACCCAACTTTTATTCTCACATACTGATGCTCAGCATCCCATATTTTTACACCTTTTCCAGGTGTAAAGGAAGAAAACTTTCACATGCAGGCTATTATTCAGAACTTTTCTGTCCCATGTAAGAATCTTTATTCTGCAACATTTACTCCTAAATGCTATGGTGGCCAAATAATATTCAGGACACATTCTGTGCACTGCACACACTTTTGCAACACGAGGAGAGGCTGAGAGCTGGGACTGCAAGGCTCAGAGGAGATCTCACCCACATGAACATAATGCTAAAGGCACGGTGTAACTGAAAAGAGCCCACTGATAGGACAGGAAGCAAGGGGCACAAACTGAGGCACAGGACATCCCAATTGAATGCTGCTTTCCAGCACAGACAGTCAAACACTGCAACAGGGTGCTCAGAGAGGCTGTGGTATCTTCATCAGTGGAGATTTTAAAAACTCAACTGAAGACAGTTCTGAGTAACCTGCTCTGTGTGATCTGGCTTGAGCAGGGAGATAGACTAGCACTCCAGAGGGACTGTGAAAGTAGGAGGAACTGGTAGGACTCCAGAAGTTCCTTCTGGCCTCATGCATTCCATTATTATTTATCTCTCGATATATTCTATATACTATAATATCACAATCTGATATTTTTCTTTTTTGGAAGCTATTTTTTTGTTATTCACCCTCCTCTTTTTTGTATGTTAAAGGCAATCATTTCATACTGTCCTCAAATACAAGATCTAGAAGCTTATCAATGGAAGTTGCATATATGCCCTTGAAAATATTAAGGGGCTAAGCATTCCTTTCCTGAGCTGTGCTTGCCTTCTATCCATTTAATAATGGTAACCATTGCACTTGATTTCAGAAACAAGAAAGCAAGATAGGAAAAGAGCAACAGTTTACCAAAACCAAACTGAAATTAGTCTAACAAAGACCAATCATTGGAACAAGGAGGAGGGAATAAAGACACACTTTTAATATCTGTTGATCCATTTCCATGAAATTTAACAGAGGGCAGTGCTCCTGAAGACATTAAATTCCCTTGAGTGCTGAGAAAATCTGTCAGATAGTACAACAAGAGATCTGAATTAGCATCACCTCTGAGAAGAGAAATCTGAGGGTAATAACTGTTTGCTAGCAGACCTGATGCCACTCAGCACGTGAGTCACCCAGGGCCAGGCAGAAGCACTGCTAATGGTTACAGAGAGCAGGAGGAAACTGCAGAAGGTATTGCAGGAAGGTTTAAAGGATGGAGGAACATGGTAACTGGCATAACTGCAGGCAAAAAAGGACAAGGGCAAGGCCATCGGAAAAACGGACAGAAACTTATAATTCTTCTGGTGGGATGGTTGCTGAGATCAGGGATGAATGGCAAAAAACTGCAGGCAGTGAAGCTTCATTAGTTCCACTAATCACAGACCAATTTGCTCACAGGAAAGTATTTTAGTTTGTTTGTTGTTTGCCTTACAAGGCTGAACAGGTGTCTTAATATATTCTGTGTGTGGAGTAACAGAGGAACAGCCAATACTGAAAGCACTCTGTTCAGGCTCAATTTATAAATGGAAAAGTGATTCTGCATTCAACAGGAAGGATAAAAACGGTATCCTGCTGTTCACAGTGGGAGACAGAATTTAAATATCCTGTAATATAATTTGGTACATCACCACATGTCAGGCTTGACTTTCCTAATTTACACCAGTAAGTTCTCACACACGAATAAATCTTTTCAATTCAAGGCAGTAACTTCTGATTTACACCAGGGCAAACGGAAGAGCATGAGGCCCTTCTTATCTTAATAAAATTTGTCATCTGCTGTTAAACACATTAATGGCAGATATAATCATATGTTAGTATTGCGTTACAAGATAACAATATCAGCACAGGTTTGAAAGGGGAAAATAGATTACTGTTTGCTGTGCAGTCATTTACACCATCATTCACAAAAATCAATTAAAAGGTGACAGTGTTCTCCAATTTCAGTTGCTTTTTAATTAAATGAATAAATCAAATCACAACTAAAAAGAAGTCAGAAGCACTCACTTTGGGAAAAATGTTTGTAAAGGATGGCTTTAACTTACACTATTACATTCGATTTTAGATGATAAAAGGTCACAACCAAGGTATCATTTCTTTCAGTAAAATCACATTTTAAGCAGTACAGGGGAACACATGTTCTCCCTCAGTTCCCAAATTCTTCCATGGTACAATGGTGATTGGCCACAGATGTACCGTTTGTGGCCGACAATGCACCGATCCCAAGGCAAACACTTCGGACTACACGATTCTCGTGAACATTCTCTCCACACTGCCCATTTAAACGTCCTTAGAGGACAGCTTTCGGCATTCTGACTTTCGAGCTGAAGTGCCCTCTGCTGGCCACCAGTCCAGGTGTCTTGGCTCACCCATTTCATAGGTAACGGGTTTTAAACATGAAACTTCATTAGAAAAGGGCACACAGACTGCTGTGAACTCAAATCATTTAATTGTTGAAAATTATTTTCCTTTTTACGACAGGATAGTCTGGATTAGGGAAAATTATAAAGGGGGTTTAAACTTTGCACCAAAAATGGAAACTTTGTTGGCTCTGCTCAGCTGTTTTACTTCTGTGGCTAGATGACAGTCAGAGGAATAAACAAGAAAAGATGAAGCAGAAGCAATACTAAGGAACATCAAGAAAGCAGGTGGCTATTACCACAAACCAGAAGACTAAATATATAGGAATCAAGACTGCAAAAGAGATTTGGCATGGAGATCCAAGAGAGAACATACAAAATCCAACTGTATCATGAAGTAAACCATTAGGCAGCTACATCCTTCCTCTTCTCCATACTCAAAATGTAGTTGCCAAAGGCTTTATGCTGCTTCAGGCTGTCACAGCATTTAGAATGAGAGAGACAGAGGGACTGAAAACAAATACACTGGGAAAAGGATGTTAAACCTGGTCTTCATCATTAAAGTATGTCCCGGATCAGTACAGAAAGGGGCAGCAAATGTGACCACAAATACAGGTCTAAGACACAACTAGGAGAAAAGGAAGTCAGGTATCCTTTGAAGAGAAGGGGAAAAAAAAAAATCAATGGAGAAAGGCTTTGTGTTTAGCTAAATTAGATTTCAGCCCTAAACTTAACTAGGATGATGAAGTCAGATGCCTCCATTTCTCTAGTCAGGGGATGAGTAGGTCATCCTCTATTCCTCCTTTCGAACTTCCTTTGAATCTACAGATGCCTATGTATGCCACAGCTACTTCCTCCGATTCCCTTAAGCTTTGCATCTATCTAGTTCTTCAGAAGCTCAGCAGGGGTAACAGGAGATTTGTCTATCTTTGAGGAAAGAGGACAACTTCAGACAAAGAATATTACCTATGTGAAGTGAGAATAAACTCCTGAGAGATACCCACCTGGAGCTGAGAAGGAACAAATAACTCCCAAGCTGCGCCATCTTCTCTTCCTCTTACCTTGCCATGGAAATCCTTCACGAAGAAAACAATGCAGAGAAGACATATTTTCTTTCTCTTAGAGATTATGAGGCAAAAATGTGGGTGTTTTTAGAGTAGGGTGTTTCTCTAGTAGAAACAAAAACTGGACTAAGGCAGTAAGAAGGATCAGTAATGCTAAGAACCACAATTAAAACCCTAAAATTTATCTCAGGCTGCCTCTATACATGTTTTGTTATTCTTATAATTAGCATTACTTAGACCTCTATAACAAAACAAGTAACATCCTTCAAAGGGCAGGTAAAGAAATCGCTTTCATGTTTCCTGACTGAAGGAACTGATAAAAGACACCAAGCATTAAGATGCACCCAGATCATTAAGTATTTGTCTATAAAGAATTTCCATCATTATCAGCTACTTTTCCCTGTTAAAAAACATTTACTGTAAAATCCAGGCTCCAGAAAATAACTTTCAGTGTCTTGTTAAAAAAGTGTTTGCCAGGGCAGTTTTAGGATTATTAGGTAAATCTTCTACTGTATTACATGAACTCTAATGTCATCAATAAAGGTGTGTGGGAGAGGCAAGGGGAGGTGCATAACCAAGCTTAGTAAGTTTAGCCAAAATACCCACACTGCCGTTCAACCGCGTGCAAATAGTTCCAAGCTTTCTGGAACAGAATCTTGCCACACATCTGTGATGCTACCATCCAGTAAATCCTGTTTTTAAAATGTAGCCCATCGCCATAAAAATCAAGGTCAAACTTATACTTCCACATCACTAGAATGACCTTGAAATAATGACAAGATGAAGAGGTACCCTTCATTTCTCTGGGTAGTTTAGACATACACATACTGAAAATACTGCTTTTAGTTCTGCTGTTGCAGCAATAGGTGGCACTGTCAAATATCACTTTCAGAAGTATCTATTTTGCACCACATTGTCCTATATTCAAGTGGAACATCTGCAGGGAAATTTGGTGAATGTTATTTTCCTTTCTGCTTTCCTTAAGCAGAACAGAAAATACATCTTGCAGTTGTTTTGGTTTCTGTTTCAAAGTATGACAATGCTCAAACACAGCTTTACAACAGCAAGAAACTCAACAGAAATCTGTTATTATTTTGAAGAGTATGCTACTTTAGAGAAGTGGCAAGCAGATAAACATGCCACATGCTCCAGTAATCTGCACAATAATATGTAAAAAAATTAAAATCACACTTTTAAAATAGGTATTCTTCCAGCACTTTCAGCTACCTCCTTGTGACCTGTTTTAAAATACATAATCTAGTTTTCCCTTCTGTGGTTTTCCGTATTTGTAAATAATACACATGGTTGGGAAGTAACACCACTTAGCTTTCAAAATAAGCACTTTGCTACTCTCCTCCTTCAACTTTTGACCATCTTGTTCTTTCATGAACTCACCAGTTTCAATCTCTGTGCAACATTCACCCTTATATGATGCTTTTTTCCCCTCTCCCACTAGTGGTATGCTGGCTCTGCAGTACTGATTTCAAAAGATGCTTAACAGCTGCAACAGAGAATCAGAATCCTGATCTAAGTATTTACAAGGCTGATTGTGTACATAATAAGGGTTTTGAGACTTGCCACTTCTCCTGTGTAGTTTTTGAAGATCCAACTCCAATATAGCATGCTTCTCACCTAAGGGATATACTTCATAGGAAAGAACTGCAGAATAGTCTTGGATTTTAATTTCTTTTGTTTCAAAGTAAAATGCACTGGAAGCTCAGAAAAAAACCAAAAACCAGTAAACTTCCATTTGTCTCAAAGCAAGGAAAGAATTAAACATCAAAGTGTTTTCTTACGTCTTTTGGAAATGATGGCAAAACATTAATCACAGAATCAGAGAATGCCAGGTTGGAAGGGACCCCAAGAATCATCCGGTCCAACCTTTCTAGGTGATAGAACAGTTGACATGAGATTGCCCAGCACCCTGGCAAGGTGAGTCTTGGAACTGTCCAATGTATAGGAACACTGCTCCCCCTGGGAGATGATTCCAATCTCTAACTGTTCTCATGGTGAAAAATGTTCTTTCGGACTTCAATGGGAACTTGTCCCTGTCACCTCTTGTCTTTTCCATAGGACTCCTTGTAAAAAAAGGGAGTCTCCATCCTCCTGGGAGCCACCCTTTATGTACTGGTCCATAGTAATAAGGTCCCCCCCAAGCCTTCTCAAGGCTGAACAAAACCAGTTCAGTAAATCAGTCTTAAAATGACTACATGCCATTAGGCAACCTTCTACTCTTTCTCCACAGACCAGCCACATCCCTGCAACTTCACAGCACTTTCTAATGCAAAGCATGCCCAGGCTGCACTGACAGTATACTGACACGACATGCTTCACTTTCCATTGTCCACTGTCTTTAGCCGTTCATTATCTTCACTGCTGCTCCTACAGAATAATGACACACTTGGCCTCTGCCTGTGACTAACACATTTTGCTACAGGGCTTCTTTTAATTGAAACACATAACATATACTTCCCATTTGGGAGCAACAAGCAAACATTTAGTACAGAACTTATTTGCTTCCTCAACTGGCAGAAGGCAAAAAGTATGTTTTTAAGCAGGGACTATGTGGCTGAAATAAAATAGCACCTGCCTCAGCTGTAACCAAATCTGGAGATTCCCACTGTGATCTCAAACACATCGACTCCAAGTTTCTGCTGTGCTGAAAGATGCCTTCTATCAAGAAAACCCTTAAATATAAAGAGTTTCAATCATAATTAAACACATATGAAATTTCTAGAAAGTTTTCTACCTTTCAAAAACCTAAACCTCCCCCAAAACAACAACTAACAAACAAACCAAACAACTGCTTTATAACTTGGTACCCATGTAATGATTTCAATTCTAAATAACCAGAATGGTTTAACTATAGAATGATTTAGAGTAGAGCTTAGCCAAAACTCAGCAATCAGCTCATAGCTACAGCAGATGTTTCCCCAGCTGAAGTCACTCAGTCTAATTCTCTTACCTAGTGACAAGAAATCAGACATCTAAGAGTCAGGAACTATCATATTTAGGTTCTCAGTGATAAGGAATTGCTACTAGAAAAGTTACCAGGCATGAAACTCTCATATATTTAAATGAGATGATAGCTTTGAATAAATTTAAAAAAAAATCACCCAAAAAGGTAGCATATTTTGTTTTAAAGCCATCATTAGAAAAAGTCTGACCTGCAGAAATAATCAGTTCTTTCAACTCCAGCTGAACAAAGGAAAGCAGACAGTTGAGCCATCTCACTGCCTGCCTAACAGGGTAGCAGCATTCAAGGTGTGCAGCAAAGAACCCAAACAATCCCATATAGTATTCTGATGCACTGGGCAGAGATTCTGTTTTTTAATTAAGATAGAATTACTTAACTTCTGACATTAATCACATCAGATTTTTGATTCAATGAGTTCTTAGTTTTGTCATCTGTATGTCAGCAACAAATCGCACTAATAAATACATTTACTATTAGAGCTCCAGTTTATATTTTCACAGTAATGTCCTTTATAGGTTTAATCTGTGTCTTTTTAGCATATTCTAACACCTTCTGGTTGCCCAGACCCCAGACATATGTCAAGAGTGCTTCATTTAGTGCCAGAGGTAAAATAACCTTGGCATAGGTGTATAAACACAGGAAATCTGTTACAGTAGTATTCAGTCTGCAACTACTTAAAGGTCTCAGACTACTGGCAGTCTGCTAGCTGGTAGTGCTCACCTGCAGCAGGTGGAACTGCTCCATGGTCAGGAGGTAACACTCACGAACAGACTGATTCTGACCCATGAAAAGATAAAGACTGGTCTTGATCTGCAGAAGATGTGCATGCCAAGCAGTGAAGCCTGCAGTAGAGCCATGACATTCATGGCCTTGGCTTCAGCTCTCTTCAAGGGCTTCCAAGTTGTGAATTCAGTAACCATCACAGCCAACAAGGTATAATATAGCTCAGGCTTACTTGGCTAGTATTTGTAACCACTGACTGCTCTTCACTGTTACTGGATAGAGCGCCCAGCAGTTGTACAAAAACACACACTTGCTTGAAGTCTGGGAATGTCCCTGGCGTCTGAGCCTCTCAGAAAGCTCCCATCACAGTGACTCCCCATTCCCCTAGTAACAACAGCTTCGACATCTTCTACGCCACTGACACACAGTGCTGTGAGTAACGACTGAGAAGGCTATGTCTCAAAGTAGCGCCCTCTCCTTTACTGCGAGGAATAGTGTAGGTTAAGATTGAAAAGGCAGGTTTATGATGTGCAAGGTGATGTGTTACTGGAGAGATTAACAGGTGTGCTCTATAACCATCTTCAAATTTCATTTTGATTTCTATACAAGATGAGCATGTACAGCATTATGTGTCCCAAATTATTCCATTTCTTTCCATGTAGATACCAAGGTTTGGCTGCTAAGGGCAGTAAATGTTGTAATGATCATCACTGTAGAGTTGGCTAATGCCAACTACCTCCTCAAAAAGCTGTAAACTAAAAATACATACATTATCTTCATTGAGCAATTAAAATGAAATTTTATTTATGAAAGTTTGGGCTATTCCAGTATGCTTTAAAAAACAAGAGTAGACTGCATAAGTAATACCCTTTTAGAGGACTTCTGAAAATAAGCTACTAGTAAATCTTCCCTGCATGTGGAACAATATTAAATTTCAGTTCTGCCTCTAGCATAATTAAGTACCCACAACAGCATAAAACCTTCATTAAATTATGGTGTTTGGAGTGAAATGTAAATTTGTCTTCAGATATGAGGTTGATATTTCAACCCCTTTGCCGCCTGAATATCATTATGGGATGTGGAAGGGGGGAAAGCCACAGAAGAAGAAAAGAGTTATTGAGCACTCCTCTGGGTATTGCATAATCATGAAAGATAACAATTAAATATCCATGTCTCTGCCACCTCCCCCCACGGGAAAAAATAAAATAAAAAAAAGAACTGAAAAATGAAGCTAAGGATAGCCTCACTGGAAACTACAATTACTTCATTACTTCTTATGACATTCACATGGAAGATTTTTTTTTTCACATCAACAACAACCCACTTCAAGGGCAACAAAACCAAAACCAAAAAGCTCTTTACAAAATTAAACAAAACAAAACCCAAACCAAACCCCTAAAAAATGACCAGAAAGAGTCAGTTATGTATCCACTCATAATCTATCACACTTGGGTCACTCTTTGCAAGAACATGGTCTGGCTGCTAAGAGAGTGAAGCACAACACTGGTTGCATTTCACCAACTGGAACAATTTCTATCACCTCCTTGATCCAGTTACCATGGAGAATATTTGCTGCTCCATGAAGCTACTCAAGGTGCCTTCAGACAGCCTCTGCATCCTCAAGCAGAAATCCATCTAACACATGTATTCACTTAACACTAGATGACCACTGTGGCCAGCATGTGCCCTTGTCTGAAGGCATCACTATTGCATCAGGCCATTCACTCCTAGATCAAGATGCAGCGTGTCAAACCAAAATATCCAACTTCTTGTATGTAATACAAACTCTCTGACCTGAACATCTTGTGGTCACAGTTGGGAGTTGCTTAAGCATTTCTCATGCCTGAGAGTGACACCACATAAAGCAATAGGAATCTCAAAACACAGTATCTGATGAATGACCAAACAAGAATAATTCTTTTCTGGTAATGATCAGTAAAAACTAATCATATACTTTAAATACAGTAAGAAAGATGATACCAGATGAAGTTTATACCAGAACTGTCCTTGCTTTTAGATTACATTCACTCTTTCATTTGTGTGTATACCTACTGACAATGCAGAAAACATCTGACAATATGTGGAGCTTTTTGGAAAGCCAAGTACAGAAAGAAGGCATCAACAATGACACTTCAAGCATATACTTGGGGAGGGAAAAAAAAGGGAAAAAATGCACCACAAAAATAAAAGTATAAGCCTTGTACAATGTCACTTCCTATTTTCTTTCCTCTTTTAAGCACTTCACAAATTAACTTATCTGCAGAACAATGAGATCCTGAAATAATTTGTCGGTAATCCAATTTTTTCAAAACATTAGTATTGAACCAAGTACATCTGGAATAGGGAATTCAGTATGTTCTTCATACAACAAAACATTGTCTCTTTAAATATTGCTGTGTCTAGCTATATTACATAGAAAACACTTTCATAAAGGGACTAACAATTGCAATTAATTATTTTTAAAGAAAACAAAAAAAAACCCCTCCCCCGTCAAAAAAAAAAACCCAACCCAAACAACACAGAAAACCTCTTTCTGCCACAGAACTTGTAAAAAAAACCAAAAACAAAATAAAAAACAAAACAAAACAAAAAACCCCCCCACCTTAGACTTTCCTCAAAATACTCAGAATTGTACTTCAACTCTTGAATTCTTGTTCAGATTTAATGGCCAGAAACTGACCTCATCTATTTTTCCAGTCTATAGTTTTTTTTCCATTACAATTTCCATTTAGAATTTTATCCTACAGTATGCTGGTATTTCTGAATACCCAGAGGTGGGGTAATCAAATACCTCACTTCAGAAATCCTAAAACAAACATTACTGTAAAACAATTACTGTCAGTTTAAGAACTCAATTCCATATATTATAGGAGCTTAGAAAGATAAGCACATCTACGATTATACCTTATCATTTCAACTCCTTACAATGTAAGTTAGAACACAATTAAATAGTTTCCTGGTTTGTCTACACATCACACTGTGTTTGAAGCCTTAAAAGATGATTTACAATTTAGAGCATCAATCTTCATCTACTGAAATCAAGAAAGAATGTACATTAAAAGTAGGCCTGTACTTTTAAGTTGGAATAATAATTACTTCTCTGCATTTATCTCTCAGTGTTGCTGAAGCCAAATCAGAAAAGCAACGAATGTTGAAGCACTCATTTAGAGACATTCTCTTATAATGAGAACAACAATGAAAGCTATTAGATGGTACATAGCTGAAGGAAAAAGCTTTTCCTTTAGGTCAAATATATCATTACTAACTTGTAATAATCTAAACAGAAAGATTATTGCTTTAAAATCCTTTAATTCTTGATAACCACAGTACTAATCCTCAAGTCACTGTCGAAGGCCACTTTAATGTTTGTGTTATACTGTTACATTTTGGTGTCAAGACTTTTTTCCACAATGCTAAACCACTCATGCTTCCCTTTCATAATTTATGTCATTTTAGAAGCCCTTAATTTAATTAAAATCTTGTAAAACTAAGCAGGTTTGACTTCATTTTTCTATATGCAAAGGAAAAGTAGCACATTACTTTGATATTTTGTTTGAACAGCTCATTTCAAAATTTATTATAGGTTACTATCAGACCGAGAATAATAAAGATATATTTTTAATTACTTTTGCTCTCAAGAACAGGCTAATACATATTCCATCAATATTACGATCCCCTTGGATGGAGAGAAGCTAAATGCTAACCCAAACAGATTTTAAAGCTATAATTACTTGGTAAACAAGGGAATCATACTAAATAATTCTACATTGAGTTCTTATTAAATTAAACTAAAAGAAGTTTTTAAGATCCTCTGTATTGTATTTTTCTCTTTTGCTCCTGTTTGCTGCAGTGTCATTGAGCATATCATTATTCGAGTGACATTGCTCTCCAAACATGTTTTACACAAAGCAGGCAGACTTTCTGCAGAGCTGCACTGCTTTGCTTCTCTCCCTGGTGATGAAGTATAGATAAAGATACAATGCCACTTCACGTACACCATATTAAACAGCAAAACCTTGCTTTGATGATGCAGTGCCCAAATGAAAAGCAACAAACCAGGAGGTCACCCAAGCAAGGTCATGCAGAAAGATTATTTCTAATCTGCTTTTAAAATATTATTAGGACTTTTTGCTATGATGTCTGTAGAAAGGCTCTGTGGTTGGCTGAATAATAAATACTGCTATCTGTGACATAAAAAAACCCAAACAAACAAACAAACAAAAAAAATCCCCAACAAACAAAAGACACCAAAAAAAAAAAAAAAGACAAAGAAGAAAAGAGAACACTGCTGCCCAATCAGTCATCAAAATAAACCCTTCTTGCTGACAAGGACTGATGACCTCCTCTGAAATTCAGTATTTCACTATTAACAAGAAAGGATCTCCTTAAAAGACCATGCTAGAATAGAGCAATGCACACACAAGGCAGCCAAGTTTCTCAGAACAGTCTTTCAAAGAAAGAGATAGGCTGTAAAGACTAATAATTTCACTAGAACACTTAAGCTTTTCTCTTCTGAGCACTTCTCCCCAACCTGAAAGCACATCAATAGGGAGCTTTGCTAAATCTGCAGGTATTACTGTTAAAGGTCTAGATATGTCATGCTCCTGTTTCACAGTGAAATCACCTGGTAAAATCATAGTATCTCAGAGGCAGCATTTATCACCCTGCATTGGCAAGAATTTTCCAAGTTTCTAGAAACGCAAACATTCATTTGTTCTGAACACACAGGAACATGCACAATTAAGGGTTGCACTTTTTGGACCTGACCCAAAACTTCCCAAGGTGATTAAAAGTTTTTCCAACAAGTTCACTGAACTTACACATAAGACCAAGACAGCAATGTTACCAGGGAACTTGGCCTGAGAAAACCATGAGCACTGCTGGCCAGTATAGGATAATCATATTCATCCAAACACTGTACTTACAGGGTAAAAACTGCTAATGCTGCTTTTTAAACTGCTACAAATGTATGCAACTGTAGAAATGATGTTATAATTCTGTATTCTGTTACAGATTTTTAATCTTTAATTAGACTAGAGCATAGAAAGGATGAATCACACCTTATTAAAAAAACTAAATTAAAGAGTCAAACTTTGCCATTAAGCTCCTGGTGCATGCTTAGCACACAGAACATTTTGTACCAAACAGACCCAACAAAAAAACCCAAACCAAAACCCAGCAGACATTGGTTTAATCCTTTAAGTAGTGCTAAAAACACTTGGACTATGTTAAAGAAATTTGAAATCCTAATTTTAACTGAGTTTGCTTACCTATCCCAATACCTGTCCCATGGTCTCCTACAACCTCGGGGCCAAATCCTGACACAGACTCTAACTCAGTCCATCGTTGCAGATATGGTTAAATCTTTTCTCAAGTCATCAGCTGTATTTGCCAGCTATTCCTGCAGTTACAAAGCCTCTCTCTGCTGCACTAGCTCACCTGAAACACATCTAGTCACAGCTGTGCTTCTTTCTACCAATGACAGGACAAGGGACAACGGGTAGAAGTCAGATCATAGGAAGTTTCATGTAAACATGAGGAAAAAAATTTCACTGTGAGGGTGATGGAACACCAGAACAGCCTGCCCAGGGGGGCTGTGGAGTCTCTCTCTCTGGAAATATCAAAACCTACCTGGATGTCTTCTTGTGTGATCTGGTATAGATGATCTTGCTCTGGCAGGGGAGTTGGACTGGATGATCTTTCAAGGTTCTTTCCAACCCCTAACACTCTGTGATTCTTTGACACACCTCCTGCATGACATATCGTCAACCTCTTAGAGGCCAAATTCCATCAAAATCATCAGGCATCTCCTGATTTACCTCTAGCAGGCATTTGATCCAAATGAGGATCTGAGTATTTTCCCAAGTTTATCTCACCACAAACAGAAACTTCTAGCAACAACTACCATCAATAATGCATTTTTTTCCAAACCTGGCATTCTGATGGAACTGGCTTCTCCCAGCTTAGTGGGGGTTGTAGCTAAAACTCCTTTGTGTCTCAAAATAATAAGACCATGCCCTGAGAATATGCAACTAACAATAAGGTACTGCTTCAGGGAAAAACCAAATCAATAGCCTCCACTACAAACTAGTTAAGGGTTAAACAAAAGCTTTAGGTGGTCCTTGTAAGCATTAAGTAAAGAAGCAGTGAGAAACTAAGGAATTTTTTCTTCTGAAAATCTCACAAGTTGACCTTGTATTTGACAACAGAAGGGACAGGCTGACCAAGGTAACAAAGGCACAGACTAGCTAGACAAGCAAAGAGTAAAGGGAGAAAGCTATTTTTAGAGTATTCCATCTCAGAATACTCTAAGGGATCACAGTCAAAATACAAGAATGCACTGTGTCAAGATCTGTAGGGATGTGTGCTGGATTCAGTGCAACAAACATCCGGACTGAGAAGCTGCAGCAATGGGCTGGGCCAAACAACATCCCAAAGTCCCTACCAAACAAAATCATTCGATCATTTTACAGACTAAAATCTGGAGTGTTTAAATCTAGAAACAACATGAGGATGAGACAGCAATGTGCTACCGGACAGGTTTCAAATTAAAATTCAGTTTGACATATGGGCAAAATGTTTCTGAAGAAAAGAATTCACGACAGTGAGGAAAAGGGCAAGATTTTTCCTTTATGCAGAAGTACTGAACTGCACACAAACAGATGAGATACAAGTAGTTCTGCAGTAAAAAAAAAAATAAATAAAAGAAGCTGCTGGTTGTGGTAGATCACAAGCTGCACACGAATCAACAACACCATTCTGTTCCTCACTCTAAATATACATTATGTTTATATTTATATAGGTCTGTATAAACAAGAAAATGGACTCAAATCATAGAACTGTAGAATCATAGAATGGTAAGGCTGGAAGGGACCTCAAGGATCATTTAGTTCCAACCCCCTGCCATAGGCAGGGACACCTCCCACTAGTACAGGTTACTCAAGGCCTCGTGAGTAATTTAGCCACTTTGCTAAGTGTTTGATTGACATATTCAGCTCCTCAGTCTGTATATCTTCTAATAGATCTTCCGATGAGGAAGATGTGTTCTGAAGAGAAAAGCAAGAGCTCTCCCTTTTTGAGCAATGAGAAAAATCACTGAAGTGAGCCAGGCTCTAGCATTCATCGTATCATAGAATGGTAAGGTTGGAAGGGACCTCAAGGATCATCTAGTTCCAACCCCCTGCCATAGGCAGGGACACCTCCCACTAGAACAGGTCACTCAAGGCCTCCTCCAATCTGGCCTTGAACACCTCCAGGGAGGGAGCATCCACAACCTCCCTGGGTAACCTGTTCCAGTGCCTCACCACCCTCACTGTAGAGAACTTCCTCCTAACATCTAGTTTAAATCTCCCCTCTGCCAGTTTAAACCCATTGCCCCTTGTCCTGGCATTGCAAGACCTTGTATAATAATCCTTATAATAAGACCTTGTAAAATAATCCTTGTAACTCAGCTCAGTCACAGTCCTGCACATAGTTTGTGACACTGTGCTTCAAGAATAAGGGAAGGTCCAAAAGAGTGCCAGAAGGATAATCAGAGAACACACGACTTAAAACTAGACAAAAAAGCCCTAGATGGTTTAGTCTAAAGAGGAGTTGACACAGTAAAGGAGGGAGATAGGACAAGACAACACATTTCACAACTGCAGGTAATGCAAAAGAAAAACAAGAGGCATAGACTACTCTCATGTAGTCATTAAGTTCAAAACAGTAAGAAATCTAACTCTACCCAAACTAAAGCTTCAGATTACTAAATATTTTTTAATGATAAAGAGAGAGAATGGCTTGGGCAGGCAAGACAGATTTGGGTAGGTGGGATAGACTTAACCATCACTGGAGGACTTGAAAAATGGCTCAGCCAAATACCTGATAAGAATGACATTAAGAAGACTGCATCTTGTCCTCAGGTGAGAAACTAAGAAGAGTCTCTCCCATCTCCAGTCCTATTTTTATGTGATTCTATCATTTCTGCTTGGCTGGAGGTTGCAATGTTATCTAATATCATATGACTCTCTTATAACTGCAAGCACTATTTGGTTTTGCTTGCAACTTACTGCCCTTAAAAAATCCTTACCTCCAACAGTGGGTCTCATGCCTTTGGTGTCAATCAAGCACGACCTGAATCCTAATAAACCAGTGGCAGTCCTCATGCAGAGACAGGTTAATGGGTAAAGTCCAAAGCAAAGCCTACTGATGCCACATCCTAGAACTCAGAGAAGTGTGTTGGCTAGTAAAACACACTATTGTGCATTTTGGATCAGCTCTGATCTGCAAAATGGTGAAATGTTCATGTTCAGCAGGAAGATTTCATACCATCTCCCAAGAACAGAGTGGGCATGCACAAGGCAGGAGGCTGAAAGGGGTATCACATTTCTATGTTGTGAAGGGAATCCTGCAGAGACCAAATCTTTTACAGTCTTTTGGAAAAATCTTCTAGTTTCCCTTAATTCCTGCAATGATTTCTATTGAACTGGTTAAGGCTTTGGTTTTGGCAGGATGCATCTCAGATAAAACCAGTTCAGTTATATGCACACCCAGTAAAGAATTAAGTCCACTCTAAAATATCTGACCACCTCACATCCTCACATGAGGTCTGGTACACCACACAAATCAGATTATTCCATCAGAAAGCCTTTAAGTTAAAAGAAGTTACTATAGCAATAAAAAATACATATTGTTTCCCACTAGTATTAATCAGTGGGAAAATATATTATTTAGTAATCCTTTTCAAAATCACTATAACTTTAACTCAACACCAGCAATTCAGAGATTCAAATTCACTTCCTCACACGTTTTATGTGGGAATGGAGGAACATGAAGGCAGCTGTGCACCAGCACACAGCTATATTCTCTTCAACTGCATGCTTTTGCAACAGCAAATACAATAGTACTGAGTGTGAATCACTGGTTGGTTTGTTTCTGCTTTATTTCTGATTTTCAAGTAGTCAGGAGTGAAATACTGTGCTCAGCCTTCTGAGCATTACACAGTATCTGAAATAAGAGACATGCCACTTGGAACTTGTGCTGCAGCAGTACAGCCCTCCTGTACGAGCTCATTTGCTCCCTTCATCTGTGGACTCCACACATGGCCTCATCCTTAGTACTCATGCTGTGTGTATTATTTTCAGATGCTCAAGTGTACTTGACCTTCAAACTCCTCATTTGGGCATGAATTCTACAAATTTCTCAGACTACGCTCCAAACACCTCAATGCTACTTTATGCTCTTAATCGGAATACCATAAAAAAACCCTAATTCCCAGTGTCCTATTTCCAAGACTTTAAATCTCTTTGCTCCAGCTCATACAGAAGAACCAAGAACATTCTTCTGCCCTCTCCCACCCAATTCTACACCCTCACCCTACAGATGATGCTTTGCTGTTAGCAGCTTCTATGTCCCACGTGCCCCTTACCTTAAAGAAAAACTCATGTTTTTACCCATCAGGGTTAGTACTGACAGCCTCACATCACAGAATACCCAGTGAGTCAGCAGAATAATTGTATGCCTGAGCCTGAATCCAGATAGAAGATCTGTAGAGCCTTATTCCATGAGAGCAGAAAATTCCTACTTGGCTCAGCTTTTTCATGCCCGCATTACAATCTCACACTCTGCAACTCCAATTTTCCTGAAGGGATGTATTTTTTTTGCTGTTCTTCTGAACATAATACTAATCTCATCATGTATTTGTCATGTCACTCTTAGGCCTTGCAAATCTTTTTTGTGCATCTGTGCTTTCTACAGAAAACAAAGCATCTCTTATTACTGTACACTTAAAGGCTACTGAGGTGATGACCTCTGCAGTATTCCATCTGTGCTTTCAGTAGTAGGGCGCCCTCTTTCTGCTAACAGTCTTACAATACACAAACACAATTTTGTTTTGCATATCTCCATTAATGCCATTTAATGGAAAGTTTCCTACACTGAAGATTAAAGTGAACTCCCTAGTAAATAGAACACATCTCTCCCCACCCTACCACTCCCTCCTTCCACAAACACCACTGTCACAAACATAGATACTCTCTGAAGAACCGCTTTGTAGCTAAACCCTTTTTTGGAAGGTGATATGAAAGAACACTGCAATTTCACTTAAAAAAGAAATTAAAATTATGGCAGGGCTGGAAAACAAAAAATCCAGGCCACACTTCAAAAAATCCCACAACCAAACAAGCAGAAAGGTGAATGCAACAGCTTTTATTTTTGCTTTATTCAGTGACTACAAAAAAAATCAAGTCTGAGATGAAATGATTTAATCTTTGCATCTAAAAATATACAACTTCCACTTAAACAGAAAACTTTTTCTTTTGGATGTAATGGTAACAGAAGTGTTAGCAGTTAAAGAAAGACAAGACAGGCACTTAAACTCTGTAAAAATTGTGAAGAATATTTCCTTAACCTACATGCAAGTCTGAATCATTCTTGAATTATCTCACCATCTACAGGAGAGAATGCTATCTCTTAGCAAGAGCACTTAAGCTGGCAGCTTCTTGTTAGGGAACATGAATGCCCCTCAGTACTAGGAATCACTGAGCAACAGGGTTTGGGCTTGTTTTTTTTGTGTAGTTCAGAGGCCTCCCTGCTCATGGCAGGGAGGTTGGAATAGATGATCTCTAAGGTCCCTTCCAGCCTGAGCCATTCTATAATTCTACAATAATAACATGAGGATCATAAGCCTGAAGGACACAGGGAAAAGTGACTGGGAAAAGAGTGGAAAGGCCACAGACCCTCTCTGTGCTCTTCAGAAGGCCCTTCTACATTTGTAAAGATGGTGAGCACTGTGGAGGCTCACTTCCCTGGGACTTGTCAGTCCTTCAGCATTGGTGCTGAGTCCCAAGCTCCATGAAGGCTCCATACAGGGACTGGTGCACAGAAAGGGCATGGTAGAAATAAAATACTGAAACAGCAGGGACCATGGAGCGTACCTGCCACTGCAAAACATTTTAGGAAAGAGTCTCCACATTTCCAGTATTGCCACAACAGAATTTTAGTCCCTGTGAACATGAACCACTTCTTTAAGAACATAAACATGACAACACAGCACTGTGTCACCCTACTTATAAGTTCACAGGTGATTAGTATAAGTCTGACAACAGGTGTTCAGGTTTCAACTCTAAATCTGCTCTTAAAATACGTAAAAATAATTTTTCCTACTTTGCGAGCACTGAAAGACGCTCCCTCCCTATGCCAAAAATAACCTTCATTATTAAGCCTAAAGGTCTTCTCATCATAAGTCACAAAAGCAATATCAAAAACGTATCTCATTCTGGGAAGCCTTTAATTTCTATATGCATTTTACCTCAAACTTGAAAGGAACAAGAAAGAAAGATTCCCCAACAATCTATACTGGTATGTTATTGTGCCAGAAAAATCAAAAATTTAATTTCTCTAAATTTAGCATATGGGAAGCAGCACATTTCAGTGGAGCCTAAAAATATAATTTCAACCCCAAATTAAAAGGACAAGTCATTTCCCATAAGAAGCAAAACAGCTTCTCCAGAGAAGTCTGTCAAATGATTTTGAGTCAATTTAGTACTTCTCATAGACACATGACAATGCCAAGCGGCAATCTTAGTTCATATGGGCTGACCTCCTGTACATCAACATGCTGTGGCATTTCATTTGATTACTTCTGGTTTGAACCTGATCATCCATGCTGAACTATGACAGAACTTCTAGTCTTGATGTAAAGGTTCAGAGATGGAGAATTCACCATTTCATTTGGTACCTGATCCTAATGCTTACAGATCAGTCCATTACTCAAGAATTCTCAGTCTCATAGGTAAGGATTATTTGAGTCCTTACTGGTATTCAGAGAACAGTAGTGCTGACTTGTCAGTTTGAGATCTGAAGTTTCTTGTTATTCTATTTCTTATTAACTTCACTTACTATGCTTTTCACTTCTTAAGTATAAAGCTTAGCATCAGACTGAATCAGAATCCATTATATTTGCATGAAGGCAGGATCAGTATACTCCCTGCCCTCATTATTTATCATTTTGGTAATCTTTGTGTCATTTGCAAATTTTATCACAGGTCCATGTACTCCAGATCAATGATGAAATTGTTAAATGGTGTCAAGCACAGTGCTGATCCCTACCAAGCTACACTCTATCATTATGACTCATTTTTTAGGTTTGTCAATTGGCCAGTTCTTAATCCTTTTAACTTGTGCTTCACTGATACAGGGCAGTGCTATTTCTCAAATCAGAATGTCATGAAATGAGAGGCACTGTCTTTCTAAAAGGGCTGTTACGGCTATACCTTCGCCTTTATCAGCCAAACCTTTAAACTTCTTTAAATATTGAAATTAAGCTTGCTCAGATTTCTTTTCTGTAAAGCTACACATACTGAAAATTACCTCCCTATTGCTGATTTCTTTGTAAATCAGACTCTGGGAAGATCTCAAATATCCTTTCCAGGACTGGGGATGTTCTGTCTGTAGTTATTCCAACTCTCTCTCCACGTTCACCTCCAGAACAAAAGATTCCTGATCAGAAACAGACACCAAGAGACTTGGAACGACTATGGATCAAACATCTGATCTTACTACTAAATATTCTTACCATGTCTTCTGAACAGAAACAGATATGGCAAGAACAGTTCATGGTGCAAGTGCTGATGCATTAATACAGTTAATGCCATTATGGTTTTGTTAAAATCTTAGTATATTAGGATACACAAAAATGCCTTTCAAATGCATGCCCACTATAAACAAAACAGGTTTCTCTTCTCCTCATGATCAAACTTTCTGAACCTTATGGAGAGGTAGCTATAGAATGTTAACATGTTTAAGAAGGAGACTGTGGTAACGCAGTAATAAATTCTGCAAGAATCTGAACACTCCTCAATTCTCTGAACTTCAGATGTTGAATAATATCCAAATACTGCCCTTTAGTATAATTTTTCATTCACTCATTTCTTGCCACTATATTTCAGTCTATACTGCTGTGACAATCCCAGTGAACAGACTGCCAAGGCAAACATCTTAAAGTGTGCACAAGTCAAGAATATAAGATAAAGCAGGAACGTGTTCAGAGAAAGGCCATAGATGAAACATGTCTGTGAGTACTGGCCACCCAAAGGGTTGTGCATGTGTCATAACTCCAGCAAAGTGCCTCAAGTAACTTCCACTGAAAAATAAAAACCATAAATAGAAGCACATTTAGCTCTGTTCCCTGTCTTAAACTGTAGGCAGTAGCCAAGGTTAGCAGCAGAGATCCTGACAACAGCACTTGGCTATCCACACCCTCAATCTACAAATCAAACTGCTCTATGACAGAGCTAAGGCTGTTGGCCTTCTGCCTCTCCCAGAAACTATACACTCCTCCAGCTCAATAAGGGAACAGCACAAAAAAGCTTTCCAGTGAAAACATTAATAAGAATAGGAAAAAAAACTCTTGAAACTATCCATATTTGATTAATTTGATTATAATAGTTATAAAAAAGTTTTTATTACTCCCTGCTGTTGAATTTTTAAACACACACACACACACCCCTCCCAAAGCATACCATCCCTCTTACTGCTTTTCTGCACCTTTCTCCCCTGTAATCAACCCTAGAGTAGACTGCGACTCAGAGTGAGTGAAGGCAGAACACTGAGCTGTATGTAATTACCCATTTGATCCTATTAAGACACCAAATTCAAAGACTGTGAAGCTGAGGGCTGTGCATTGGTACACTGCCATATATACACAGGTATGCAGGCAACTTCACCTTGGAAAGCTACCTACAGTTAGCAGTTTAGCTCTAAAACAAAGATACCTATTACTCAACACATTACATTAACAGAACTGTTATGCATAATTCATTGCTTTTAACAAGGTTAACGAAGAGAACAATACAAAGGACAACTCTAGGAGCGTAAAATATCCAAATATAAAATGTATTTTTAATGTCATTAATGGACGCATTAGCACAGAGGTATTAATTTGATAGGAATATATAAAATATATATGACCTAAATCTACTTTTGAGGAGTTTCAAGAATTTGACTTTTCATCATTTAATATCTGAAATGTCTACATAATCGTTGATGACGAAGATTATAACAGCATAATTCACGTTACAACACTGATGCTCTGAGAAAAAATATTCAGCACCACACAAGTGTACAATACGCTAGCAGAGCAGAAATTGGCACATTCTGTTAGCAGCAGTAGTAAGATATTTCATTTACAATCCCAAAGAAATCTAGTGACTTAACTCATTGGGAAAAAAACTTCATTCAGAAAAATGTACAAACATGTTCCCACAGCTTTCAGATAAACAACTCTATCATTTCATGCTCAGTCATACAATTTGCTTCTTTGCTACTTTGTTGACACCAATAGTCTTCAACTATTAACATAAAGTGCGGAATCATTAGTCAACAATCTACATTTAATTTTGCAAGACTTGTTTCTGCTAACTTCATTATACTTGTGTGAATACAGTATTAGAGACAAGTAGCTCAGAGTCATCTAGGAGCCAGAAATCATTTTACACCAAGTCTCCAAAATCTGAGTTCTGTCCTCCTCTCCAAAGGACAGCCAGCTCCCTCACTAAGGGGAAGAGGAAAGAGTTTGCAGACTCTGAGCTTTTAAAATCCTTTGGTCAAGATTGCATAAAGTAATAGAGCAAGAGGAAAAACACAGCAATGAAGGCACTCGGTTGCCACCAGCGAAAGAGCAAACTAGGTGGCTGAGATCTTAACTGTTTACATTCAAGTCAAAGGTACTCAAACATACTCCTCCAGATAAGCTAAAATGTCATGACTTGGAAAAGTATTCTCCTTTAGTTGCTGCCTGTAATCAAAGTGATGAACTATGAACTGAGAATTATTTTTAATTAAAAATCGAACTTTTGTGGCAACTCTGAATAACAAACAACATCCTCGACAACTGTTCCCTCAGAATCCAATACCACTGTTCTGCTGAGTACCATACAACAACTAAAGCCTTTTGCATTGCTCTGCTAAGGAAAACACTTCAATGGGAGCAGGTAGAGACGACAAAGACCAGTATTTGAATCATGGGGGTAAAGGTCAATCTTGATCTCAACTGTAATTAAACACTGCAATTGCACAAAAGGGAAAAGTTAAAATTCATAGGAGTGTGAAATGAATCAAATATCAACCTCAAATTACAAGTTTTGCTTCATTTAGAGATCGCCTCATAGCTTGTATTATTACCAGGAAAATGGCATCTGAAATCAAAACAGCAAAAAATTGTAATTATGAAATTATTATTTTATATTAGCCATAGCATTACTATTAACAATGCCATTCTTTCCTCTGAAAGCAGTGTCCAAACTAGTGCAGAAAGATATCTGAATTGGAGGAAGAAAGAGTGCAAATACACTTTTGTGAGCAGCACTGAGTGAGGCAAAAGCACCAAACTTTAAAGTCATCCACATATCAAACCCCAACCACTTTATCATGAGAGAGCCATTCCAGAAACCTGCAATGACAGCTGACATCAGATCCTAACACACCATCAGATGGCAAACCCACTGCTTGCAGTATTAAACTGACTTCTCTTAAAGCATACAATAAGGAAGGACAGAACATCATCAAGTTGGAATCATAAAGGTCTATTCTTCTCCTAAAGTTAACAAAAGCAACCTCCCAGAAAAAAAACAATAGTTAAGAAAATGTTTAGAAACTTGTTCTACAATTATACTTTTTTTATATGACAGCCAGTCACAAGATTACAGATATGTACACACACAACTTGATCGCAAAAGCTTCCTGCTAGTTGACTTCAATTGATTTCCAGTATTTCATATTTCAAATGTGTTTATCCCTACTCATTTCAAGAGGGACTTTGAACAGTGCCACTGAATCTGTGACACTACTGAATACAATACAATACTACTTGTTTATTAACAGTTTGAAGTGTTGAAACAAAAAATGTGAACTTACATTTTCACGGCTTACCGCACTGGGCTAACCAAACTAGCTTTATACTTCCATACCTTTGTGCTGTTACAGAGTTGGTTTAGAAAAGAATGTTTTAAATAAACATTAAAAGATCAAAAGGGTGCAAAATTAACTGTAATATGGATTTTTCTCAGTTCAGTTAGTAGAAAGATTAAGAGAGAAGACGACATATTATCACTCACATTTAAATACAAGTATGTGAGTATCAGCTAATGTGGATTCCTGCCAACATTTAGTGAAAGAATATCCAAATAGTCCAGCATGACACTCTATTATATATATATTCAGCCTTTGCAAAACTAAAGAAGTCATGAAGCTAGGGAGTTGAGGAGTACCTTGGCAGAATTTAAATGCTTTGATCTGACAACTAGGTTTAAATTCTGGAAACTGCAACAGGATTTATGACCCATATTAAGACTTCAGGTCTCTTTGTATCAAGAATAATATTCATTTCTTTATTAGTGAAACAGCAGTACAGTACAAGTGACAAGCATAAAATTATGCAAGTATTACTGAGACTGCTAGAAGAGGGAAGAATCTGAGAAAAAAGAAGCATTATGTATTATCCCAAGCAAGTCCACTATGTAGTGCAATGCAGTCTGTAAATGACTTCCAGTTCCCACTTCTCTCAGAATCTGTTGTTTCTTTATGGTGGATAGTTAGATAGTTGCAACAGGCATTTGTCTGGCACCAGGAATGAGGGTAACAACTCCAGCAGTGTTTGCCTACAGTGCAGTGTAGCTAATATTAATTTGGAATCATCTAAATGCTGCATCAGTTGCACTGGAGTACAGCAGCACAGCATCCTTCCCAAAGCAATAACAGAAACTAATCCTGGAGAAGCTCCATACTACCCAATCACTGCTTCCCTGACTACGGTCAGCAGTCACAGGTATCTCCAACATCCATAGCTGCACAAGTAAGAGGGCTTTAGCTCTGGTTGTACTTGTCCAGAGCACCTGGAAACAGCCACCTCAGAGCAGCCACAGTCTAAGTTCAAGGAACATGGCACATACAAAATGTTAACAAGACTAAGAAAGTCAAGTGGGATTGATCAGCAAATCCTTGACACTTTTACATCTCAAGCTTGTACTTCCACAGCACGATTTTTCAAAATGCTTATTAATACTCATGAAACGCAGATGGATTTTAGATGACCAGAAGCATATTCCTGACACTATCTTATTCACTAGATCTGCCAATCACCAAATAAAAGCCTTTTTCACAGAACAAAACTCCAGCTTTCCAAAGCAAAGCTATTCGGCAGCCTGCCCTTTTAGTCACTGAGCAGCCTGGCTGTTCTACAAAGTGCAGGATCCTTAAAAGCTGGGCCTCCACACAAAGACCAGAACTGTGAGCAGGATTGCTCTCTTGTATCTGTGTGCCCTTGAAAATTGAGTCAGTTCCCATCTGCCCAGCAGCCCCAAGGTGAGCATAGCAGGGATAAGAACTAAATAAAATGTCACAGGCAAGACAGACATTACAAATAGCAGTACAGCTTCAGCAGGGAAGCATAGTGCATATGGATTTCAGGTGCACTTCAGCGTGATGCAGTGGTCTTACAGAGGTAAATTGAGCATCTAACTGTGGCTTATACTGTTTTAATAAAACTGGAAAAGTGAATATAGAATTTTAGCCTGACTATGTTGAAGCTCTATTCTATAAAAATGTCTTTAAAATACTGATGTACTCACACTTTCTCAATTAAAAATTATTTCAGGCATCTAGGAAGAAAATTTAAAATTTGGGCATGTTCACTCTGGAGCACCATACACAAGCCAAAGGTGAAACGCGTTCATCCTTATCTTTGACAGACACAGTAATGGGTAACAGTTCATTTACTGAGACAAATACTATTGAATATTCTAATAATAGTGTGCAAATGCTATTCTTGATGGTAAACAGTTTATGATGTATAAGCCAGAAGAGCCTAGGATAAAACTTGAGAAATTATTAAAAAGACAGTAGAAAGTAAAGCAACTTCTTACTAGTCAATTTTATCTCCCGAGTTTTGTTATGCCTGGCAGATGATGGGTTTATACTTCCCCACATCAAAAAATCCTATTACAGGAATTTCTCCAGTGCCCCGGTAATTTCTTCTCCTTAACATTTCCCACATTGCCTGTCTAAAAGTTAAAATAGAGAAAAAGTAAAAAATGTGGTGCCTGTTCTATAAACCTCTCATTCTGTTATGCTCTTACAGCAGAAACCAGAAAGGAAAACCTGGAGATCAGTGGAGTGGAATGGAATGGAGTGATGCTTTCATTGGCTAGGTGGAAAAGATCAAGATCTGCCTCATTTTTTCAAAGATGCTCTTCACCATCTGTGCTCATGACAATTTTATTCCGGGCCAACAAATGGCCTTTTTTGAAACGTAAAAGTAATTTGCACTGTGTTGGTAAAGCAGAATGAAGAACAGACACTTCTCACAAAACCATCGTCTTACAGTACGCGTTCTTTTTTATATGATAAATCAGTATCGATGGGTGTCACAGAAGTGAAGCATCAAACACTTCCAAAAGACATGTGGATGACCACACAGGGACACAAGTGTGCAGAAAGCATTGTGCATTTTCTTCCAGAAAAAAAAAAAAAAAAGAAGATATTTGCAGATACATTCACAGAGAGAAACACAGACATATCAGCTGAGTGGAGAGGAGGAAATCATGTCGTTTGCCACATCTCTGAGCTAACGGGGAATCTTTTTTCTCAAAAAAAAAAAAAAGTTAAACTCTACCTGCAACTACCCTGAACATTTATTTACTTTGCAGTTGACAGCATTGTTTTGAGCTACATATTTATTGTTTCATTTTGCAGTTTTCTAATAATAGGAATTATAATAATTTCCATTTTCTGGAAGTACCAAATAAACCTCTCGTTTTTGTGCCACTCTCCATCACTGGTTTATAGCCTCTGTAACCCAAAATAACTTTCTGCTTGTAGAAAAACTGTATTAAATCCTCACACAAGAAAAATTTAAAACAAATCTCCTACATTTCCAAACTTTTTATTTTTACATGCAGATCTAAACTCAGAGCATGTTGTCTCCAGAAAGAAGAGAGATTATCACTACCACTTAAATCACACCACAAGAAATACTGTTCCAATTCTACTTAGGTCCTAGTGATTTTATTAGTTCCTACAAGAGAAAGAAAATTCAAGGGTGGAGTTTGGTAAGCTTTAAAATAAAGGTTTTTACACTTCAGTCTTAGTATAAAGCTTACAAACTTGATTCAGTGCTGATTAATGGAACCAACAATGCCTCAACTCTCAACCAAACCACAGTTAAAAGGCAGATGAGAAGATAGTGTTATGTTTATGTTACAGCAATTCAAGCATTTTTGTAGAATGAACAGGTATCAAACATCCTGTTTGAGTTTATTCATTACATACAGGAAATATTTATGTGCAAGTGAAACAATATGCAACAGGAATGAAAACAAGCTGAAGGATAACATGTTACATTTCTGTAACATATGACTGTGTAGCACTATCTTCCAGGAGTTTCATGTCATTAATGTCACCTCTTTTTCAGCAGATTATGAATTTTCATGATGAAAGTCTTTATGTAACACTAATCTTTCTATTATGACCTGAGGGAATATACTGTAATAATATTAGAAATCTTCATTTGTTTCTTCATTCACTGATTCAAAGATGATGTCCTGGTTAAAACAGAGTTAAATGACTAAATAAAAAAATATATTAATGGGTATTATGCCATGCCTTTTAGGCTTCCCCTACAGAGACCAAGAGCACAATTCTTGTATTAGAGGAAGTGATTACCCTCTGACACAGGCTATGGCAGTATTGTGATCATTCTACTGTTTATCCTGAAGTCACAGCATCATGGAACAGTAAGTGAGTGGGAAGCCCGGCACTGAGGGCATGCTTCTAAATGCTGGACAGCTAGTAAAAGGCTGAAGAGGCAACAGAAGAGCTCTTGTGCTAGAAACATTAGGTAAAGAATCTGGAATCAGGCTAAAAAATGTTAAATAATGGCAAGCACACAGACATTACTTTGCTTGCAGAGTTAGGGCAAACCCATGGCTGCTGTTTAAGGACCTTTCATAGAATTATTCAGGTTGGAATAGACCCTTGAGATCATCAAGTCCAATTATTAACCTTATCCTACCAAGTCCACCACTAAACCATATTGCTAAGTGCCATATCTAAAGGACCTTTAAATGCATCCAGGAATGGTGAGTCAACCACCTCCCTAGGCAGCCTGTTCAATGCCTGACCACTCTTTCAGTGATTTTTTAATTTTCCCCCAATGTCCAGCCTAAACCTCCCCTGGTGCAGCCTGAGGCTGTTCCCTCTTGTTCTATTACTAATTACCTGTGAGAAGACACCAGCATCTACCTCTCTGTATTGGCCTTTCAGGTAGTTGTAGAGGGCGATAAGGTCTCACCTCGGCCTTCTCTTCATCAAACTAAACTGCCCTAGTTCCCTTAGCCACTGTTCATTAGGCTCATTCTCTAGGTCCGTCACCAGTTTAGCTGCTCTTTGCAGACTCTCCAGCCCCTCAATGCCCCTGTGTACTGAGGTGCCCCAAACCAAACACAACACTCGAGGTGTAGCCTCACCAGTGCCGCGTGAAGTGAGACAACTGCTGCCCTACACCTGCTGGTCACACTATTACAGAGAGGCGCCAAGATGCCATTGTTTTGCTTTGCCACCGGGCCAAATTGCTGGCTCACAGTAAAGGGATAAAGAATATGAATCCCCCTCTCAACTCTTGATAAAATGGAAGGGGAAGTGAGACCATCACCACTTCTGAGCGGTCGCTGCGAAGATGTCGGAAAGCAGTAACGGTAGCGTTTGGGGAAAAGATCCAAAGCAGGATAGAGGCAAACTGCCAAATTTCCTGCTAGTGACTGGCAGGAGTTGGACCGTACAGCCACCAGCAGGATTTAGCAATGCCAGCGGCTGACGCGGCACTGACCGCTAGGACCTAGCGCGGTCTGTTTGGACACTCTCAGAGGCGGTGGAACGCTTTGCGCGGCGAGGACATGCGGGAAGGAAGGAAGGGCGGGCGAGGTCTTAGCTCCGCAGGTCAGAACGGCGCTTCGGGCAGCAGGGGGAGTACTCGACGGCGAGCAGGAGGGGTGCGCGGAGCACATCGCCCACCTCCGAGACCCGGTGCCTCCACCCAGATGGAGCTGTCGAAGGCAGAGGCAGCTGTGCAGACACTGAGCTTCGGGCAGTGCCGCAACTCTTCTCCGGAGGTGGAGACTGAAGGCAAACTTGCCTCCAAGAGGTGTGCTCAAGTAGAGGACCTCCTGCAGCAGGTGCCTGAGCTGCAGGAGAGAGTCAAAAGGCTGCATAATATAAAGGAAACAGACAACTGGATTCAAGTGCAATCTGCACTGAACCCACAGTCTGTGGCTGTGAAGGACTTAAGAACACATGTCGTCTTCTCATCAGTCCTCCCAGTAAAGAGGAAGGGATTTGAAAGGGCTGACAGAATAAGCAAAGTCAATAAATGGTTGAGGGGGTGGTGTCATGGACAGAGCTTTGGCTATCTAAGCTGTCCTCCTCACTGAGCATTAACTTGGTCTCCTCAAGGATCCGTTAACCACACCTGCTATCTCTCCTGTACTTTTAAGTCTGATACTCCTGAACAGCATCAGAAATTAGCAAGTCAATTTGGCCCTCAAATGATTTGTAATTGCAAGAGTTAAAAGAATTTGAAAGATTTTAAATCATATTTTCCATTGGCTAATCATTACTCAGCTTGAACTCCTGATGGTGAACTCCTTGACACTAATGAGCCTACATCTGTTCCTCTAATTCAAAATTGCTTTGCTCTATGAGCTACTTTTATTAGCAGACCAATGACCATAATGAATTTTTGACAACAGACAGCTATTGAGCACAAATCAACTTAAGCAATTCTTCCATCAAGTTTAACTATATTGTGTTAGAGGAAGTAATTGATTGCTGCTGTAAACCTGCACCTCCCATGCAAGCTGATTTCTTCTCATGAACAATACAAGTAGCCAAAAAGCAAACAAACAGCAACCTCAGATGTTAGTTATGGACAGCCAAGCCTATCTGGTATCAAGCAGAACAAAATTTCTGGTTTAGGTAAAGTCAGGAGGTTAGGTTATAAAGCACATAAAAATCTGACTATTAAAGCAACCCTGAACTACCTAATCTATATGACCTACAGATGTAAAGATATTAATTAGTCCCTATGAGATGTATTTTCTTACTCCTTTAAGTAGAAATGCGTATGGAAGTCTGAGTGTTGCTTTTTCCCCAGAAATACTGCAATTATTTGGCAGTTGGAGATAGAGGATCCATTTCTCCCCATATGCACAGCTTTTAACAGCAGCAATATTCATATGAACAAAATGGAGAGACTGGAGCAAAATACTCTGTGCTGAAATATATTCTGTCAATTGAGAAAGCTGCTTAACTTTACGATCACTGACAAAGCTTCAAAGCTAATAATTCCTGTCTGCTTTGTTCAAGTGACCACAAATGAAGCAGTAACACCCTGTTTCTATCAGTTTCAAGAAGGTTTTAACCACTGAAGTTTACAGATACACTTCTTATTTTTATATACTCAACAGCGAATGAAAAAGCAAGCTATATGTCTCGTGGTATATGAAATAAGGTATTTCCAAAAGTTAGGGAAATAAAAAAATTCTTTAAATTCACCTGCAGCTTTTGATCTCAAAATAAAACCATCTTCTTTCTCATCTTAATAACTTTAGACTCCCCTTTACACCCCAGCTGTAAAGCACAGGATGGCAGTGACACTTCGACTCCAAGGTACATTCACAAACTGAGAAGCAGAACACTAGGCGAAATTTATGGGTCAGGTATGTCAAAAATACCTTAAAAAAACCCATTTCCTCCTACAAATAGGCCCTGAAAGCTCATAGGCATTGTCAGATCTTTTCTGAATTCAAGCCCCAGTGCTGATCTGGATATTTATTTACATATACACACATATATATTGCATGGTATATGTGCGGATGCTGAAATACACCAATGTAAAATGCAACTTCTACGACACAGATACCGCTGATGTCTGACACTTGACAAGGTCTAAAACAGTGTGAATAAGGGATTCCAACATTTATTTCAAAGGCATTTCATAAGATGTCTGAATTAAAAAAAATCATGCCTAATCCCAAATAGGCAGCTGACAGTTATTTCTTGTGTAGTGTATTTCAGAAATAACCTAACACGATCACAGCATCTCCAAACCTAACATTCTCATTAAGAAGTGAGCAGGTGGGTTTCAGAGTACATGAAAGCATCATGCTCCTAGTAGAGGTAACCTTTTTTGTCCTCATTAGGATGAGTGATGACAGCAGTGAAAAAAAATGAAGCGTTTTCTCTTTTCTTTTTCCTTCCTTTTCCCAGTATAGTAACAATAACCAGCAGAGAAGATTCTTTGCAGCAGATTAATAGATCCACACTGGTTTCATGGTTTAGTTTATTAGACAAGAAGTATCCCAGGTACTTCTATCTTGTGTTTGACTCGAGATGACATAAAAAGAAAATGCTGCTTGCTATTGCAGCATTTGATCCAAAATTCTCCTTTCATCTTGTTCTTACAACTTTGCATTTTGTTTTTCTATCATTCTTTCCAACAGACTGCAGGATACAAATCAAACACCACACTGACAGAAGGGCAAGATTAATAGCACACACCAACATCCTATGGCAAAAGACAGCAACTAAAGTTAGGAAAGACCATCCTTGTGCAAAACTAGCTGGACAAGTAATTCCAAGTCAGACTACAAGGAAATCAGAAAAAAAATATGGTAATTAAACCAAAGCCACCTAGAATTTATACTAGATGATTTTAACCTTTTACTTGACAAGTCATCAGAAGTAAATGCATTTACAGACAAACCTGCCTTTCTAGTATTCCCATCTTTCTGCACCAACTATATAGTTTCACTAATACTCCTACCTTCCCAGGGAATGTAAAACCTGGAAAGCATGTGCCCCTTGAGCCACAGACAGGCTTACTGGGTCATCCTACTCTGTTGGAAAACATCCCAGAATAATATCTAAAACACTGCACAAGGAGAAAGGAAAATATCTCCATGGTTTTTCATAGGTTGAAATAAAACAAAAGCCATACTTCCTAATCTCACTTCAGCATTCTCCTACAGGGATCAATTCCCTGTACCTTTCTTCTGCAGGCTTTTCAGTCTTCACACAATTGACAGAGCAGACAGAATTTGTGTAGCATCTGATGTCTTCTCACTAACAACAGCCACAGACTGCTGGCTGTAGCAAAATCTGGTGACTTGGAAGCATCAACAACTGCAAGAACAGGGAGAGCTTTTAGACCTCTTCAGTGTCAGAAAACAAGGGTAGTCCTAGCTCATTCTTTATGTCCCAGGGGAGAAAAATCAAGCATTTTGCTATTTGGTTCCAGCCACAAATACAGCAATGGAAAGATGAAGAAGAGCATAGAGGAGCTGATTCAGTCTCACAAATCCTCCATTTCAGAGCAGAGAGGAGCAGCCCACTGCATTTCCAGTCATTATCTAATTCAGTTTTTCCTCTACCTGTTTTTCTTCAAGCAGTAGGCCAAAAGTTCATGTAAGGACATATGTGCTGCTGCAAAGCCTGCAGAAATCAAGGATAGCCAGAAAAAACACAAGTGAGTCCCAAAATCAGCAAGCACACAGATATCTTTGCACCCAATGTGTAAAGTTAAAATTTTGTTTGGTTCAAAGATTCACAAATAACATTGCATCTTCAAGAGCTCAAAGGGCAAGAAAACCAGCTCTCTAACATGACAATAACAAGGGATCTAAGATACACCCTAAAGAAGGAGGCTGTAGGCACTGTTGTAGTGAAAGAGAACAAAAACGGTTCAAAGACTTGAAAAAAAACCACAGCTGAAATTAAATATTCTACAGTGTATCATATAAAAAAAAAAAAAAAAAAAAAAAGTAGTAAGTTCTTAATGCTGACAGACAGTTCCTGTTAAAAAAATCCTCATACAACTTATTTCAGTTTTAAAAAACAGACATATTCTGGGCATAAGAAAATAAAATAGGTACCAGCATTAATTTCTACTACTATAGAATGCTAAGTAGGTTGCTTGAAATTAATTTTAAAATATTAATTAAATTCAGTCACAGGACCATAAAATTAAGCAATCTAATGTATCAACACTTGAAAAATACACTTGAACATCCTTCCCTAGTGAGCAGTGGTCTAAACTATCAGCTTCTGGAAAGCTCAAACACCAACACCTCTATCCACAGAGTTTCAATGATAACAGTTCAGGGAGTAAACAGCTACAGCTTTGCTTTCCTCAGTCTGTGGGCAGTTCCAGCAGGTCTGTAGCTGGGGATACTGATGAATATTGGAATGAACTAACTGGCAAAGACTCATTTCATAACTCTTGTTCAAAAACATTCAGGAGGTTTTACAATTTATTTTTTTATGCTGCAGCTACAGCTTCAGAAATTCGTAAGGTTGGACTGAAAATTTTCCTTGAGAGAGGCAGAGTATGAGTAACAGAGAACAGCCTATCTGTCTCTTCTTGCCCTCACTTATAGGCAGAAGGCTTTGAAGGAGAGGGTAACAACAGAACAGTAGTTCTGCATCCCCACAGTTTTTGAGATAAAGTAGCAAAGGGCATTGCGCTTTCCTTGAACCATCACACTTCTTGAACACCTAACTGCCTGAAGCATCTGTAAAAGTTGAACTCTTGCTTTACAGACAGTACATGATATGTCCAAGGGTGTGGCATGGTAGAAACACCATGGTGCTCTCTCTTCTGATGGGAGAGGTAAAATTCTTTATCAAGTATTGCTTCGGAAGTTACCTGCCATCCACTTTCACCCTTTTCTTCCCTTTCATCCATTTTTGGCTGGGTATGTCAATTTTCTATCCCAATAAATAACAGTACCTTACACATTATGCAGTTGCTGCAATTTAGGGTTTAACTAGTATCATTTCAGGTCCTGAAAACCCAATAAAGCTCTCAGTAACCTTTACTTTTCTATTTACCACATTATATGAAGTTCAAAACACAAGCTGAAGCTAAAGGTTCACAGTCGCAGCCCCTCTTTAATCTTCTATTAGAGGACAGCAGTTCTGGAACATTATGGTCCTTTAATTATGAAAAATTAGTAATGATTAGCATAGTCATATTTTACAAATAAGACTGTGCTCTTCCTTCTGCAAGCATAATCGATAGTGCTTTTATAAAATTTGGTTTGCTAAATCACTGGAGTGGAGGGACTTGATGATTCCCTTTTAAACCAACTTTCACTATTTCACAGCTGTCTAGTTCTCTACATTTATCATGACACACAAAGGTAAATTAAAAATTCTAAACCATCACCCTAGGGCAAAGCCTGATAGAAAAGTGTGGAACAAGACTCTTTAAACCCAGTAACAAAATACATCCCAACACTATAGAGAAAACACCCTGTAATTTTTGTGTGTGCGTTTACCATCCTAGCCCTTTTCAGCAGATGAAATTTTCATGCAATCTAAGCACAACACATAACTCAAATGGGTGTCTCACACTATTCTTTTTTTCAATAGTCTAATTCAGTTAATCATAGCAATGGAATCTCATATTCATGATGGCATGTGTTTAGGCACAGAGGTTAGATGTCACATCTGTGATTGATACTGTTTGTTTTGTGCTCTGCTTTTCAATAACTCTTCACTTTAAGCAGCGTTTTGCTTCTGAACAGGAGTGGGTGTAAGGACACTCAGCATAATGGAATGGGCCAGGTTTAATTCCCTTAATCACTTGGTCAGGGCAACAGAATTAACTGTCCACATCTGTTCCCTCCGAGCACACATGCTTAGTTCTCCCTCTTATGCAATAAAGGGGTATGGGGTCATGATGCCACATCTAGCCTGCCTTTTCCTCCAAAACTGAATCCACAGAGAAAACCCACAGACTGACTGTGGATCAACAGAAACTGATTTTGGACCACAAGATACTTGCGATGTGACAAAACCAGCTCAATCTCAAGACTTAAGAGTCACTTTCTACATAGTATGCTATAGGCGGAGCCCTTGTGCCACTTGTAAACAGACAAACAAGCAAAAAGCCACACTACAACCCTGACAAAAAAATGGTCACTTACTAAAGGTGGTCTTGCTAGACCTCTGAACACAGAGTGTAACTGCACTCAGGGTGATCTGTTCAATTTTTGGTTCATTGGTAAATTGGTTCATAATAACCAATTTAACCACAATGGTAAACAATGGTTGACATTATTAGTCACACTGACAGAACACTGAATAGTTGCTTAACAAAATCCAGGGAGGGTCAGATTCAAAAGAAAATTTTAAAAGACCATTTGCATCGACAATTAATTCAGACCCATTGGTTTGTGCTTCTGGGTTGCCTCTCAAACCTTGTGTTTCTGTATTCTGAAAGCAAGATAACGGAGGTCAACTGCTCCAAGCCACTGGTGTCCACAAAATGGCGATTACCATGGTACTCAGTCTCAGTCTGGAGCCAGCAATGAGCCGCCTCCACTCACCTACTTTTGGCATTTGTTCAGAAAAAAAAAACAAAACAGAGTTCAGGCTGGGAAACAAACACTGAATCACCAAAAGGGGAAGAGAGGAGTCACCAACCACCAGGTAAATACAAGGAACAAAACACAACATAACAGAAAGGGATCTTCAAGAAAGTGACAATATCCATCGATTTACAGGAACAGCTGCACTATGTTGTGGTATAAGAAATAAACTAGTTTTGGAAAGAAAGAAAGCAGCTTTCTCCTTTAAGGCCAAAGACTTTACAACAGGATTTGCAGTAAATGCTACATTTCAGGAAAAGCTATTCTCTGTAACAGACATCTTAAGACATACTGGATGCAAAAGGAGAGACTGCCAGGTCAGCTGACAGTGAGGAGGTAAGGGAAAATTTCACAAATTTATTTCATTAAAACCTGATTAAGATTTTTTTCCCCCTTCACACCCTTTGCAGCAACATTTGTGTTGTTTAAGTCTGGATGCTGTGACTGCTCTCAGCTGGCATTTTGTCCTTTGCCTGACCGGATCTAAGGGTGATTTCAAGACAGCAGGTTAAACACAAAATAATCCCCTCTCAAGACTGTGGCAGTCTCTGAAATGAGGCAGGAGCTAAGACATCTATTAACTCCCTACTATATGATATTCCACAGGGTAATCTACAAAACTGGAGGCTGCATGTGTCTGTGCAGGAGCCCTGTGGGCCAGGAAAGGAGTTGACATCCCAGGAAACAAGAGAGCAGTCAGAGCCGTGGTGAAGCACCACAGCATTGGGACATTCAGCAAGGCAGTAGAGTGCCACAGGAGTTTGCACAGCAGTGCTGAAAGCTTGGCATCCTTCTGGTAACCACTACCAGTATCTACATATGCAGAACTCAAATTCAAACCTGTCTGTGGACCTCTGATTTTATCATTATGATAAGTAATAAAAGAGTGCAAATAAGGATGATAATATTGCTTGTTTTACATGTGGAAGGTCAGAAGGCGTGAATTACTTACTCTCCTATGTAGGCCACAGCTTGCTCTCTGATGGGGAAGAACAGACTACAAAGGACAGTATTTCCTCTCCCTGAGTTAAGTAGAGACACGTGGTGCTGTGATTCTGCCTCGTCTCATCCGTGAGCCCACTAACAGCCAAGGAACACGTAGGAGGAAATAATCAACTACTGTCTGGAGCTAAAAAACATATTATTTCTCCAGGGAGCAAGTGGAGGAACCAGGATGCAACAGCTGTTTTCAGTCACACTGTTTGTGCTTGGGACTGCTCCCGCTGCGTAACACTGCCTTACTACAGCTTGAAAGGAATAGCCCATATTTATAAATAGAGAGATAAAGAGTTGTGACTGTGTGCATCTGATTGTAACGCAGAAGTAAGGAGAAAATATTCTTCCCAGATACATTAATACAGCAATAAAGAGAAAATACCTTTCCTACACACATTTATTTTAAAGTCTGGACGAGCATGATTTTATTTCAGGAAACTGGTTACTCCACAGTATTGTGTCCTTACTGCACTTAGCAGCTTAAAAACAAAACAAAAGCAAACAGAAACAAAAAGTATGATTTTAAGTGTAACTCACAGGGCAAACAGATACTCATTAGAGTTGTTAAACAGCCTGTCAATTTCTCGTTTTCATTTCCTACTACAATGTAAAGCATGTCACATGGAAAAACGTGGTGTGAATGCAAAGGCTCTCTACATGATAGTGTATGAAAAGAGCACTGAACTATGTAGTTTAAAACCAATTTTCTATCAACACATAAAATAGCCATGTTACCAAGAAGTAAACACACCAGATGGAGGTGATAAGTAAAAATGCGTTCTGTATGTCTCTGTAAATTGATCTAGAATTCATCCAGTGAACACTTAAAGATAGTCCTTGAAAGATTTTTTCATAACTGAAGCTTCTAGAACTAGTTGCTACAATACTGCGATGTGCACCTAAAGAACGATTCATTTAATAGCATTCAGTCATCATATAATTACATGCACTGTATGCAGCAAACATTTAACGATGCAGATAAGCCAATTTAAGACAATATGCTCATCCACTAAGCTATTACAGCTTGGAATGATGTTCTTATCCACTTTGAAGTTCAACTTACCATTAATTGTTTAACAGTAATAGTGTTCTGAATAAATAAAGTCAACAAACTGAAATGCTATAGTTAACTGTAATTAATGTGGCTGTGCATAAAATCCTACTATCATAAAGAGTAAGATGGCAAAGACGATAGCTTTGCATTTTGCTAATGAAGTTTGAATTCTTCCACTACAAAACAAATACTTACACTACCATCTTCATCAAAATGTAAAATGGTCAGCTAAAAATTAACAAAAACGAGCCTACGTTTCATAGAAAAAATACTTATTGTTACTGACTTCATAGCAAGGGCATCTGCATTGTGTCCCTTTCCACATACATATGCATACATACACCCTCCCATATATATTTATGTAGAAAAGGCAACACATCTTCTTAAGAAGCCTGATTTATACTGTTTCTAACTGCAATTTAGTATTGTCTTTTCTCAAGTCTGTGTTCTCCTTCTCTCACATTTCTATATTCAACTGAAATCTGAAAAGGAAAAACAAAACAAAACAACCCACAACAAAATAAAATCAAAGCCAAATAATACAAAGGATTTTCATCTGCCTGTATCTCTTGGTTATATAATCACAGCTGTAATCTCTAGTAAATGCAGACTCAATCAAATAGCACAATAATGCTGGGGAAGATCTCTCAAAGCTGTGATGTGTTGTACGATCTAAACCAACTGCCAAAGCTTCAAAAAGTTTCCATCAAATGACCAGATGGAGATGAAATCCCTCAAATCTTCTACAACAGTAAGTGTACAAAACCCTGAAACATCGTTTTCTCCATCATCTGTCTCATAAATATTGGGAAGGAAATCTGAAAGAGAGACATCTTCTGAAATGGTTCTCCAAAGTTAGACATAAGAGTCTGTACCAAAATATATCCTTTTTTTTAACAAATAATAGGTATTTGTTTATTTTCTCTTTTGTGACTCAAAAAAAGGTTATCTTTTCTAAAATTAAACTGTGAAGTTTCTTGTGCATGGTGAGAGCACAGGCATTTGTCTTCCTGAAGACAATGCTGTCATCTGTTGACATTTGCAGGTCAAGAAACATTTTATGAGGTTTTAAAAATCAGTTTACCCCATATAATATGAAAACTACGGTGAGAATGTGTGACTTTACCCTATTCTCAAAGCTGTAACTTAACAGACTTGAAGCTGAACTGTTCCTCCCAAGTTATACTAGGAGATATCTTATCCACAGAGCTAAATGGCACAAATCTGCCAGTCTCAAACTTGAAACACTATACAACCTAGAACAGAATGGCAAATCCTACCATCATCTGCTTTGTTTCTCTGTGCTATTAAAGAGCTGAAGAGAATGAATTGTTACCATTAAAGAAAGAAATAAAATGTTATTGTACATAATAAAATGACTTGAAAACACTGAGGCATTGATACTGTATGAATGCAAGTCACATAAGCAAACATATCTTCCAGTTAATGGTGAACTCAGTGGATGAAATCAGAAGCAACACATCTTACATGGAGTAATGGAGCTCCACAAAGCACAAGCTATAAAAGAAAACACTTTAACATAGTGTTCACAATTCCTAGCTATCAAAAGAGTACAAGCTGCCAAGAACTGGTCCAGATGCAGGCTTACTTCTAGACTGGTTAGAAGTGTAATACACCATACGCTGCTAACACTGAAAAAAACCTGTAAGAGTAATGACTGAGAAAAAAACAACAGAGAACAACTTACGAGAAGGGAATGGATCCAACCTTTACTGTTCATACACAAAAAGGGAAGTCCGATCTTGTAGAGGTTTATGTAATACTGCATTTAATCCATTTTCCTTGAGTCTGAGGCAGAGAGCTATGCCATCTATTTAAATGTAACACCAGGTGTTTGAACATCACTGGCTAAGCATTCTGAAGACTCCACATTAGGCTGCTCATTTCTATTCAACAGGGCAGGAATCAAAGCTGACTTAAAAATCCAATATAGCTATTAT
>VWZE01009149.1:527148-537820 GCA_013396675.1 Eubucco bourcierii | reverse complement strand
TTATAAAATACAGTATCTTTGAGGATATATTTTATGTGAACTGTGATAGAATGAAAGAACTCTGTAGCACTTGTAGTCTGAATCACACACAGAATTCTTATGTCTCGTAACTTCCTTCTGAACTACTTCACCTTTAACCAAGATGTTAAACCACCCACCTTTGATGACCACATTCCTCTGAAATGCTGTGGTTACTATGCAAAATTTAGGTGCTACTTGCAAGTGGCTAGGATAAAGAAATATCTCATTTTCTGCAGATCTGTCAGAAGAGTTGGTTACAGGTGAGATTAGATGTTTAAGTTCATTTATGCTATTTGTCGCAGTTACCACATCCTTTGTGAAAGAGAAACCATGGTTAAGAGGAAACTTGCATTTTCAGTTGCAAAAGGTACCAGAGTACACCCATCGGGGCTTCAGTATTTCATTTCTAAGAACATAAATGAAAAGCCCACTCCCATAGAATATGGAAGTGAGAATGGTGGAATAAATTTTGCTTCACCGTTCCTCACAGCTCAGAAAAACCCAGAATTTGAAGTGCTAGAAGCTCATATACTCTTCAGACAAGGCCTGTGACAACGCTTTGGTTTAGAAAGTTCATCCACAATACTTTATACATCTAATTTGGAGATCCACAGGTATATCCATCCTCTCCTGGCCATCACACATTCTTTTTCCTCACTGCTGTCACAGACAAGGTACTCCCACCCAGACAGATAGATATGTCTGAAGCAGAAAGGCCATCATGTTTTCTCATGTTCCGTCAGCTTGTCACAGATTACAAAATGAAAAATCTGGTTTTAGGTATTAGGCACCCACTCTAATTTCTCATATAGGGTGCCATGCCAATAAAAGGATGATGGACAGTGCTACTGCATCAAGTGAGAGGCAAAAACAACTCATCCCAGTAACAAAGTCTAAGAATTCCTACCCTTCTGAATCAAAGTAATTCATTCACTTAGTACATCATATCAGACTCTGTTAGAGGGCTAGACAGGCATGTGCTACAGAGGCAACAGATACCAAAATAATGTGGATCCTGCTGTTGCACAGAACTGACTCAAGCAGTTCTGCCAACACCCATGCCTGGCTCAGCCTGCACCAGCAAAAGGTAAGTATTAGATGATGACATCAGGTTATGATAATTGGCTTTGACATGCCCTGGTCATTAGGAAGCTGTGTGAACTGCTCAACAGACAAAAGAAGTTCTGTAGTTTTCTGCATCACAGAGAAGAAAAATTATAGAGTTCAGGAGCACAACCAGTTCAGAGGCAGCAGGACCATTAACTCTGCCCTCTAACCTGCCCTCCTGACACTCTGCAAGTCGCAAGCTAGCATCAGCTATGAATCTGTATCCTTCAGTGCAGCAGCTGAACAATAAACATATCTCCTTCACAACATCTTACCTCAGAAAGCTCCATATGCACTGCACTGCATGTAGTTACAACACAACAGCTCTTCCTTCTCAAACGAGGTGCTAGATAACTTCATTACATTTTTTCTTACAAGATAATCAGGGATTTAATAGTCATTGCACAGAAAGAATCGCTAGTCTGAAGAAGTATGAGAAACCTGTTAGGATAGGGTTTGCCCCCAAAATGCATATTGTAAAAGTGTAGCAGAGAAGCAAATTAAAGAGACAAATGGTTTAGAAAATGCAAAAATAAATTAAGAACATTTTCAAAGTTTGTTGGTTTGTTTTGTTGTCTTTTTTTTTTTTTTAATTCTCTAGCATAGTAAATTTAAGATTTGCAGACTGCATGTATTTATTTGCCTAGTTTTTTTCAAGCAATTAAATGCAACCTAATGAGGTACATGCAGATATATTTTTTCCACAACAGTTCTAAACTGCTTTATTTTTAATTTTAAACCACTGAATATTAAAATGATATTATGCATATGTGTAGTATAATCAAGTACTATACTGCACTTTGTACTATAATGTGTTCTGGCTTGGAGTTTCATAATAATACACAACTCTCTTCTGAAAACAATTACTTTTCAGTCTATCAGAGATCAGTCATTAGAAGACTTTTAATATCTGACAAGAATTTACATTCAGTGTCTGTATTCCTTTCCAATTTTCACATACAGATCTTACACTGGGAAACGATATTTTGGTATGAGAAAGCTCAACAGACAGGACAGTAATTATTTCATTCTATGGTGCTATAGTTAAATGCCTCCTCTTAAGAATTTGTTTCAGACTTTCTCTTCTATCTAGATGGAACCAGTAATCAGAAATGTAACTTCCCAAACTTACTTTTCTGAAGGAAATGCTATGTATACGTGCATATTGTCCCACTTTTCTCAACACAGGAACAAACTGATAGTCTACATGGTGTTGTGCTTCTCCAATACAGAATCTGAGCAACCTGAAATTTACATGAAATTTTTTGCCAAGTCTTAACCTGAACTATACTTTTGCAGTATTACCCTCACTTTACACTATTGCCTCACAGGAAAAGACAGTTACATTATTTTTCTTTCAATACTCAAAAGATCTGAGACTTTTTTTTTTTTTTTTTTTCTGTTGTTTACTTTCTATTACTTAGAAAAATAATTACAGCTATCTAATGCTTCACAGATTAATGTTTTGTAGCTAACCTAACTAGGTCACTACACAGCACAAAAAAAATGTACTTTCTAAGTAGCTAATGGAAATTCACTTACTACAGACATACCACTGGCTGATGACAAAAGATGAATGATTCACAAATACAAATGTGAAGAAAAATATTCTGCAAAAAGAAAACACATTTGATTTTAGACACAATTTAGAAATGTGTTTGCAAGATGTTCTAAGACACAACACATTCCTTCCAATGCCCTTTCAGAAGTCCTCTACCTCTGCAGCACTGAAAGCCTCTTCCACTAACCCAACCCTACCAGAATTCTATGCCCATCAGAATACCAGTGCTGCAACAGCTAAGGATACTGCAAACATCCTTACTAACTAACAAAAACAAACTAAAAGTCAGATATTCTTGCACCACTGAGCTACTGATTTAGTCATCTACAGCAAAGAAATATTGTAGAAAGTGTTTACTGGTTCCACAGTGACATGTTTGCTTGCATCAGGCCACCAGGTTAGCTGTGATAGTTATTCAAGCACTAAGCAAAACAGCAAATGAGACTTTGCACAGTCCTTTCTGTCAGGCTCAACGATGACATCTCACCTAAAAAGTCCGAAAGCTGAACTGGGCTTTGACATCATACATCAATTCTCTTCTTTGAGAGCCTAGCAGACTAGGTCTGTTCTTGCAGCTGATTCACTGAAATAGCTGTAAGGATCACAGCTCTGTCACCGGGGGTGAAAAAGCCTGCATAACAAAATCTCAACAAATTATTGCCAAGTTAGAGAGATTTTTAAAACTAATGACTCGGTAGCCACTTGCCATTTGCCCTTCATTAGAATTTTTTTCATTATCATGCTGCAAAAATCTATTACATTACTGACTGAAGCTCTTAGTCACTAAAAAATGACTACCATGTTCCCCAAACTGGGGAATCATCATTACCATTAATTTCAAAGGACAGCATTAAGAGACAATATTCAATATTTTACTTGCTAATTCCACTGTAATTTATATTACAAATGCATGCAGTGAGGTTACGCAGCCTGGATGATTGGTCATTTTTTTCTGAGCCATTTTGTTTCTAGGGAAAGCCTCAATAGTATCTAGGGCATCTGGGGATAGCTCCGTGGAATTCAGAGTTCAAGGAGCCGTTCCGCAGTACTCATACAGCCATAGTCGCAGAGGGCACCTATTTCCACATTTAAAAAGATCAGTACTGATGCAATACAGGGAAACAAGGAGAGAGGCAGGGCATTCCCTCACAAAGCTATTATAGCTTAAATCTTTCATCTCACTCTATTTCATGTGTGTTCCAGGGACTACCAGGAGGACTTTGCTCCTATTATCCTTTCCTCACAGGTTCTCTGTGTAGTCTAAAGCATGATCTACTTTTGTGTGCTTTTCTCTCTCACATGACAGGTTCATTTACTAAATGAGGACTCTTTCTTTTTCTTTACACCACGTTTGTTGCAGTCTCATTAGCTGTTTGGGTGCTATTCTTAGGATATACAATGCCAAATCAATTGCCTGGAACATACAAATACTTATTAGTGGAAAATTTCAAATGCGGAGTTAGGAGGTTGTTACAGCATTTAGAGAACAGCTCAGCTCATCATTTGTCATACCCATGATCTTAGCCTCTTTCCATACATTAAGGGCTTGCTTAGACAGGCAGCCTCAAAAGGGAAAAACAGTTTAACAATCAAAACAATGTCTCCACATTGTATTTGCATCCAAGTTGCAAACCCTTGCACACTCATGTAAGTATCTAATCTCAAATAGCAATGACTGCTAGAAACTACTTTCATGATTTTCAAATTATCCAAGTTTTCAGTTGTCCTGTTTCAAAATTCCAGCTCAGTAGCTTGAAAAATACATTACATTTTTAAGAAACACACTTTGAAAAAGTTGGAGGGTTTTTAGTAGACATCTGTTTAGATCCACCTATTTCTATTATAAAATGCAAGTCAAGCACACAGCAGAAAAACACAGCTGAGAGAGATGTCCACTGCAAAGCTGTCTGATCTGTCCCCTAACTGCAAGACGCTATTGATGGTAATGCAATCAGCCGAGATGGATGGATGTCTACTCTGTGCTGTCATATCTCTAACAGTGGGGATTTCACAGCCCCTGCAGATACACTGTTCCAATGCTCTAGTCTTGTTATCATTTGAAAGAGGATTTTGGCTTTTAGTTTAGTTTATTTCCTCTGATTTCTAACCTCAGTCTCTCTTGATGAAAACAATTCAACCTTTAGGGAAGTCCAAAGTGAGAGCAGGGTTGTGCAAAGGGTACATAAAGTGAAGCACAGTTGAGACCATAGGAAAGAACTAACAATCTTTCTAAGATGGAATTTCTTCTAGGACAGGGGAAAAGAGGGGTGAAAAGGTCTTAAGAAAAGTCAAAACTAAGAGGAATAGAAGGCTGAAACCATCCTTGCAGGTGTCTCCCAGGAGTAAGGTTAGCTCAACCCTTGTATTCCAGAATTTCAGCTTTTAGTCAATGCAGATCTTGAAAGACAACAAGGAAATGGGAAACAAGATGACAGTTGGATTTCAGTGCTGCCACCCACTTTTCATTCAAAGTGCAAATGCTTAGTTGTGGTCACCAGTGAGGTATATCTGCCTTGCTCACAAAAAGATTTCAATCCTGCAGAATTTTGAAGAGGAGGACTATAATGGGCACCCACTCTACTGAACCTGAGCCTCAGTAATCGAAATAAGAATATGGTCCCTTGATGTGCTAAAAGCAATCAGTAAATAAACCACCCAGCTACAATATATTTCCAATAAAACACAGCCACTTTAGTTACTTCTCTTGTCCATGTTCAGGTCAACCACAAAGGGAGATGATAGTTTCTATAATAAAGCTGTTTATCGAAATTAAAAATTGGATTAGTTTTTCTTTTGCTCCTACTGGAACCTCATACAACCTCTATCACCTTCTAAAACACTTACTAATCTAATCTAAACCAAAATAAAATAATGACATGGAAAGGTGCACAATTAGCAAACCTGAAGATGTGCATCTTTCCAGGCAGTAAATCCAAATCCCAAACGAACCTCCTCCAGCAGGTTTGGAAGGAAAATTCAGTTTGTATGAGTGGGTGAAGCGACCAATGGAGTTCTGTCTGCTGTTCAGAGGCAAGAGATCCAGGCCCTTACATGTGGGACAGCAACAGTTCTTTTTCTAAGTGGAGAATAAACCTATTTTTCAGCGCATTAGCTTATCCTGCACCACTGCTTCTCTACTAGAGAAAGGATTGTTTTCCATAATACAAAAAGCTATTACAGATTTACTATGTGAGCAAACCAATATGTTGAATAGCTGCTAAGCAGGGAAGATGAATAATAAGGCTATGGACCTCCAAAGTAATCAAAGTGGAAATAAACACTTATTTGTAACATGCAGCATTTAGCTGTAATCTACTGGTAATAGACCCAAGTAAAGATTTCACATGCAACAAAAGAAATGGTACCAAGTACTTGCACAACATCTAGCAATAAGGTAACCAGTCAACTACAAACACTAAACTGTATCTGTAAAACCTTCCTCATCAAGGTCATGCCTGATAGGAGCAGGGTAGGGATGGGGAAGGAAGGAAGGTGGAAGGGAGAAAAAGTACCACCAACCAACCAAAGAGATTCCTCTTTGATCATGGCGTAAATGTGAAGAATTCACCACCCATCAACCTGCCACAAAGTATTACTTTAAAACTCACAATGATATGCCTACTGTGACTTCTGACACAGGCAGACCTATTCTTAATAAATCTGGGAAATTATTCTCCAAATATTCATGAACTGACTGAACTGACTGAACCAAGTCATATAACCCTTGGTCTTGCAGCTTAAAATACAGCTGTGCAAAGTTAATTTTAGAGTAGATAAGTGGAGTGAGAAGGAAGACAGCAAGAAAGATTTTAATCCATATTTTTGCTAGCTCACCACCTGGACCCAGGAAGGAGTACACCAGGCATAGTCCTTCCAGCCTGCCATGCCTTTCAATATTCTTTTTCCAAACAAGGTAAGACAGTGATGGAGTAACATGTAGATGCTCTTGAACTAGCAGGAGAATCCCTAGTTTTACTTCTCTTTGCATTGCTTAAATTAAAAGTGATCTTAAACCAATTTTTTTCTTTAATCTGAGCATTATTTGTGAAAAATGGAGGCAGTCCAAGGCAGCAATCACAGTAGCTTTTCAAAAGATCTAAACTCCACACCTCAAACTCATTCTCTGTAAGAGCAAGGGAATGGAAAAGTATTGTGGCCATCTCCTTTACAGGGCATCACCAAGAAAGCAAGCAATGACCACCTGTTCTGGAAGTCTGAACAGAATCTGAATGCTGACTTTCCCCAAGTAGACTGCTGAGACAGAATGACACAGCTGTCTCGTGCAAAGGGGAAAGGCCACCCAGAAGCTGAGTTGCAAGTAATTTGGGGTGCAATTATAAATCTTAATCTGGCAACACATGCTAAATTCAAGACCTACAGAACTGGCAATGTATAAATTCCCATACTTAGAGTCAATCAAGGTTATGGGCAAACAGTGCCAGACACTGAGGAAACTAATAGATTGCTCTTTTACAGAGCATCTTGTAAAAGTCTTGTATTTTTTGATGGTTTGAGAAACACAGGGTGGGGAATGATTACTGCTCCTTTAAAGGAATAGTGCAGGAAAAAGAAAGGCAATTTAAGCCTGGAGGTAGCTGATACAGAATGCCAGCTGAACTAGAAGAACCTACAGAGGCCCCTGGGATTGCTGGAGAGATGGAAGAGAGTTTCAGTTAGGTAATTAGAGCTTCAATAGAAGAATAAATACTCCACAGGCAATCCACAGGTTCTTCTCACCTCTCACCACTTCTCTTCAGCAGTGACAGCTGCTTGTGAAAGGTCTCTCTCATTCAACTCATTAGTTAGTAATCCTCACTGGTAAAACAACAAGGAACACAATACCAGAGGAGCTGCCAGCACTTCCCTTCACTGCTCCAAGACAGAACACAGGGCTCAAGGTCTCATAGGCACTCATCCTAGTAACAGCGATGGAGCCAAAGGCCATGAGTACACTTTTGAAAAAGCAGACACACCTCAGGGCAGGTGAGGCAACATCACCGTTATTTTTCCTGCAGTATTCTCTTGCCACCTCTGCTTCATGTGCCTGAGAGAAAAAGGCTGCTCTTTGTAACCAGGCTCCTGAAGCAGGAGGTAACACCTGGGTAGGGAACGTCTCTAAAGAAGCAAGAAGGAGATCAATAAGAGTGATCAGTGAGGATTCACTACTTCGAACTGTTTTTGTTGGAAAAGACCTCTAATATCATTAAGTCCTCTCATCCTATCACTTGATAGTAAAGAGAAGAGACTGACCCCCACCTAAGTCCAATCTCCTTTCAGGAAGTTGCAGAAAGCAATGAGGTCTCCCTTCAGCCTCCTTTTCTCCAGATTAAACAATTCTAGTTCCTTCAAGTGCTCCTCACCAGACCTGTTCTGTCAGACCAGACATTGATCAATTTTGTTGCCCTTCTCTGGACATTCTCCAGCACCTCAATGTCCATCCTGAAGTGAGGGGATGGAAACTGAATCAGTATTCAAGCTATGGCCTCAACAGTGCTGAGTACAGAGATACAATCACTTCCTTACTCCTGCTGGTCAGGCTTTTCCTGATACAGTCCAGGACTCCTGCCAACTCATCTTTAGGCACATGGGGATGGCCTGCTCCTGTGCCTTTGAGAGCTCCCTTTTGAACAGTGTCCAGCCTTCCTGGACTTCTTGGTCCCTCAGGGCTGCCTCCTCAGGGACTCTGTCCACCAGTCTCCAAAACAGGCCAAAGTCTGCCTGCCACTAGTTTCACCTGTCTTCTGTGACAGTAAGATCAGTTACTAATAGAAAGCATGTTGGTTATCTATGCCATGATCTGAGAGAGACTAGTTCTCTCCTTTGCCCTGCAATGATGAAACAAAGTACCATGAAGTTACTTCCACCTTCCAGAAGTCTTGTTTTAGAAAGATTACCAAGATAACTGTGAGTTTGATTCCCTACAGAAGTGCTGCAGCAACTTTTACAGTGAGCCACTTAGGCATTGGCTTTGACCATTGACATGATTTTCTGAAAAGATTAGTTCTGTGCAGCTCCACTCTGATGCCACCTCTCAAGCTCAAGTACATTCCACAGAAGAAAGAAGGCGACAACATTCTGGATTTAAGTCATCATCTCTTGGCAAGTAAGAAAAGTGAAAAGACAGACAGTCACACAACTTATTCTCTATTCCATAGGTGGGATTTCCACTGGAATCACACATACTTCAGTACTAGTTAATAAAGCTGTGACCTCCAAATTTAGCACTGCACTAAGACTTTTTCTCTTGTACCCATGAGTAGCTGGAGAGAGAGAGAGAAGCAAAAGATTTAGGTTAGTCTCTATGCAGGAACACAACTGAAGTCAGCTTACTTCTCAAAAAAAAAAAAAAAAAAAAAGGAAAAAAGGTTTAGTTCCTTTTGTAACCAAGGCTATATACACATCTCTGTTACTGTACCTTGCTTTTCAGACATCAATCTGTTCTGAAAAGACTTAAAAAACAAACATACGTTTATGTTAGGTGCCTTAACTGAAATACCTAAATGCAGGTTGTATTCTCAAAAGATTTTTCTGCAGTTACAGATGCAGCATAAAGTCAAAGTCAAGAGGGATTCTAAGAACTGAAAAAATATTTCCCTGTCCTTTTATCATAGACTGTCAGAATGTCACTGGGCATCACCAAGAAGAGGCTAGCTCCATCCTCCTGGCACTTACCCCTTACATATTTATAAACATTACTGAGGTCACCCCTTAGTCTCCTTCTCTCCAAGCTAAAAAGCCTCAGCTCCTTCAGGCTCTCCTTGTAAGGAAGATGTTCAACTCCCTTAATCATTTTTGTGGCTCTGCCCTGGACTCGCTCAAGGAGTTCCGTGTCCTTCTTGAACTGGGGGAGCCCAGAACTGGACACAATACTCAAGATGAGGACTCGTCAGGGCAGAGGGGATGGAGAACCTCCCTTGACCTACTAGCCATAGCTCTTCTGGTACACCCCAGAATGGCATTGGCCCTCATGGCCACAAGAACACAATGATGGCTCATGGCCATACTTCCATCCACCAAGACTCCCAAATCCTTCTCCCCTTCACTGCTCTCCAGCAGGTCAGTCACCAACCTATACTGATACATGGGATTGTTCTTTCCCAGAGGCATGACTCTGCACTTGCACCTGCTGAAATTCATTAAATTTCTCCCTGCCTAACTCTCCAGCCTGTCTAAGTTTTGGGCTTATGTTTCTGCGGACATTCACTTTGGAACATTCTCATGCAAGGCCAGTACACCAGCCATAGCTCACTCTCAAAATCCACAGAAAATGATAAAACCACTTTCTCTGTGTCAAAAGTATGTCGAGAAAAGCTAAGAAAAATGTCTTAAGAGAAAGTTCTATGTTACAGGCTTTATTCTTGCCAGTTCCTGAACACCATGACTTCCTTAATGTTCCTAGGCACCGAACCAAAGCCAAAGGCACCAAGAACTGAACACACATGCATACTCAAACACGTAATCTATGCAAGTAAGAATTAAGATGAAAAGTTATTTTCTTTAATTGCCTGATTATCCAGCAATGGTAAAAGCAGGTATCTAGACAGTGACAGCAGAACTAGCCAAACAGCATACACCAATAAGCGTTTTTAATGAAGTTTGATTTTTTTTAAAGTGCATTGTGTTGCATATTACTTCTTTTAGGTTGGCTCTGAGAATTCACTTAATGTTTCAAGTATGAAACATGTAGCATTACTCTCTACAGAATGTTTATTTCTATGCTATGATACCTGATGTTTTTACCTTTGCTACTTTATTTCTGTTGGTGTCAAGACAAACACATTTTTCCTCCAGAATCTGATTTGAACACAGTATTTCACAGAACAGTGGTAAGATCATTGTAGTAAGTAAAGTGAATGTTATTTTCAAGACCAAAAAAAACTTGTCTCTAGTGTCACTCTTCTATCTCAACATCAAGTACTCCAGCTTTCTAAATATTCATCTATTTTTTTGTTTGTTTCAAATAGGTGCTTACCTTTTTTTTTT
>VWZE01009149.1:509193-521030 GCA_013396675.1 Eubucco bourcierii | reverse complement strand
AAGCGGCTGCCCCAGCCGAGCGCTGCCGCAGAGGCGCAGGACTGGGGGAGGCCCCTCGCCTCCGCCGGCTGAGCCGGGCTCACGGCCCTAGCTGTGGGTAGGGGCAGGTGCCGGGTGAACGAAGCCGGCGTCAGGACGCCTGTCCCGTCGCCCCGGCGTGAAGCTGAGGTTTAGGAGGGGAAGGACGGAGACTACCCCCATGGAGAGCTGCAGCTCTTGCCGGCCCTTTCCCGACGGAGCCATAGGGAGGCGGCGACACAGCAGCCGTGAGGAGACAACGGCGGGCGCACGGTGCCTGGTCCCACTGCCGGTCCCGCATCTCATGCCGCGCCGCCAGCCCAGCGTGCGGTCTGCTGCTGTGGGAGGCCGGGTCCTGCGGGGCGAGCGGACAAGGACAACTGACAGCAACAAACATCTACAAAACTTCACCAAAGGGAAAAAACCTACAAAATTGCTTCCACCTTCTTGCCACAACTTAGAAACCTTTCCACAAACTGTTACACGCTTCTTCAGAACAGAATCACTTTAGTTACCATATTCTTCTCCATTACCTGGCTGTGGGTCAGGCTCAGACAGCGCCTTCTCTATAACGTTACTTCCAAACCCTCTGCAGAATACTTATCTCTTCTGCAAAGTATGATTACGTGTTGACTTATTTAACCCCTTCCCCTTTGCTACACATCTGTGGAAGCGCCCCCAAAAAAAGGAGCACTAAAGCGGAGTAGATCAGGAAATGAGGGACTGGTGAACTGCTAGAGACAAGCTGTCAATCCACAAAACTACAGACTACTTGGCAAGGCCAGGAGAAAAGTAGCAACTTAAATTCACCAGGATATATAGGAAGAACAGTGATAATAGGAGCTTTGGACATAGGTAAGGCACAGTAGCAGGGCTAACAATCCTGCCTAAATGTAACAATCTTCGTGCCTGTATTCCATAACATAGGAAATCTGTGTGGATAAATAAACTAGAGCATGCTGGATTACCTGTAACCAGGAGAAGTGTACTGTAAATGTCTGATTAGAGACAAACTACAGCAGAGTTAATTTTCCAACTGCAAGTGTAGTTTTGCAACAGTCAACAAAGAGCAGGAGTTTTAAGGGGCAATCCAGAAATCAGCAGGGAAGTATCTCTCAGCTTTTCAAGGTTAATTGAGAAGAGGGGAGACTGAGCATACTACTAGAGCTTGGTAAATTGTATGTAATGCTGTAGCTTGAGGACTGCATCTATTCACGGGTAAAGAAGATCTTTGTAGCCACAACTTCTCCCTGGCCTCATCTTTTTCAATGGCATTTCACAAACTTCAAGATGTGTCCTTGTCTCAGATGCCATGGTCTAAATTTTAATGTAATATGCATGGTGATGTCTTGATTCTGCAGTGAGACTTCTGTAGAGATACTGCGATAGCTGCTTTAATGTAAATAATCTCTCTGCTTGAAAATAAACTAGACTACAAAAATGAATGTTAGAGATGTATGAAAAAGATTGTTGGAGTTAAGTAATGACTTGTCCATATCAGGAAGAAAGACTTGAGAATTACACTCCGGTGGGAGACAAATGTTGTCAAACTGCATTTTGATGCAATGCAAGTTTCAGTGGAAAATGTCTATAATAGCAGTCTGTAAAGCAGATGACTTGATGCTTATAATGACTAAACAAAAATAAGCAAAAACCAAAGTATGTGTAGCCTACAGAGTTCAAAGATACAAGTAAATCTTCATGTCACTGGACTATTTCTGGCAGTGACACACAGACTATTACAAAGCTATTTAATATACCAATGATTTGAGAGAAAAGATGCAAAAAACTGATTAAATACCGTGCAACAAAGATTTGTTGATGGTCAGTTATGATGGATATGAGTTAACGGCACAGACCAACCTGGACACCTTGGTAAGGTGGCCTCATTGTTCAATAGAACAGTTGAAGTCAAGGTCAGATATTCAGTGAAAAAGAACATGGGTTACATTTCACGTTAGGGTATTGTTTCTGGAAGGCAATTTACAGTAAATAGCATTAGTCTGTCCTGGTGAATGACTGAAGATATGCTCCCACTGGCAGAGCTTAGTAAAGATGACAGGTGTGAGTGGATGGGAAGCAGAGAGACTAATAAGGTCAAAATAAGCAGAAGTTAGATGTCTAGGTGTTATTACTAAGTCCAGTGTGAGAATACTGCCATTGTGTCCACACTGAGGATTAATGATAGCTATATAAAAATTAGAATATCTGAGAGACAATTAAAGCATGTTTTAGGATAACCATGTCTTCTCCCTGAAGTAAGAGTCCTAACAAAAGACAAGGAACCAAGCTCTTCCTTCCTCCTGTTCTCAATTTAAATTGATCTTGGATTCTTTTAGATGTGGTGTTACAGTTTTGATGAAAGAGTTTTGTTCCCATCCCTTTAATCTGGTGGTAAGGGTGTTCTCCTGGGACTAGGAGATTTGAGACAGAATATGCATGAGGCTGCAGAGAATAAACCAAATGCCTCATTTTTGGATTAGACTTCTTTGAGTACTGATTAGTAAGTAAATGGTGACCACAGGCAGCTACTCCTCTAGAATGTTTCAAATCCTTTAGCTCTGTGCAGATCTTTGGAAAGAATGGAAGTGCTTACCTTCAAGACCAAGTTCCAAGATGTGAATATAAATGTATTTCTTTAGATTTTAGTGAAGTGTCCCAGGAATGGGACTGCAGATCTATCACTGCCCTGTTTCCTTCTGACTATGTTAGTTACTGCTCCATGCCTTAAATGCTTAGAAGGTAGAGCTGTGATACACGACCTAGAACCTGCAGGCTTTGTCAGCTTTGGTCCCTAGTATTTTTGGAGTTTCTCTCAGTACCACCTTGCCAGTTGCAGCACCTGCTGACACAAGAACGTCTTGTCCACTTTCAGAAGAGCTATGGTTCTCTTTCCTGCATGTCTTTGAAAAACTGACCTTCAGTGTGATTTGAAAGGAAAGGAAAAAGGAAACAACAGAAAAGGTATGCAGTTTTCTGGCGATAAATGCCAGATGCTTGTCCCTTTGCCTCTTAAGCCCGTGTTTGAATTTTCTAACCTGAAACTGCTGGTTTCCAATGTACCTCTATATATATCATTCTTCCTTTATCAGTATGTTGTTGCTCCACCACACACATTGCTACAGCTTGATCAAAACAGGCGTAACTAAAGACAGTTTCTGGAAGCTGATGCTAGGTAAATGCACTGTACAATGAGGGTGAAATTTTAATACTGCAGCTAATTAACGACTGGAACATCTAACCTGTGGATTGCAAATTCTTTGTTGCTTGGAGTCTTTAAATAGAACAGAAAATGTTTCTGAAAGATAGGTGGCATCTCAAACACAAGTTATAGGATTGATGGAGTGGTTACTTGGGTGAAGTTCAGGTGATGTTTACTGGCTGCCATTACACAAGAGGTCACAGCACATGATGAGCATAGTTTCTCCAACTCTGTAAGCTGTAAATCGTGATATGCGACAATCCACTCTAGCTATGTAGGACTCAGCTCTTCAGAACAGAGTGCTTATCTTACTGAACAATGCCTCTCAAATGCTATAACACATTCTAAAGAGGATTATTTTAATTAATTGGTACAATTTCCCACATTTATTATATGTACTGGAATATCATTAGCTGCACCTCATTTAGATGTCCTATTTTCATTCTTAATCCTATGCTGCAATTGCAGACATATCCTCCAAATACTAGTCTGGATTATCAAAAAAAAAGTAGGGGGAAAAAAAGAAAACCAAACCCAAAAAACATTTATGGAAGAATCTGTTCCAAGGAAGCAACCACACAGTGGTACAGGAGAAATATCTGAGTATTTCTGAGCTACCAACAAGGAGGGAGCAGCAAGAATTTTAACACTTTGCAATTATCACCTTTGATAATTCAGTAAATGTGGTACATGTTTGACATTAAAATAAGGGATTTTGTGTCACCTCTTAAATATTGCCTGAAGCTGCCCATAATTTGTCAAATAAAAAGAAGAGAAAGGTGTTGAGATGTTACAAGTATTTTCAGATAGTTTAGAGTCCCTTTAGCATTTTTTTTCTTCTGCAGCCAGGCCTTCTACCTTGTAAGAATTACAGCCTGTCTTTGAAATGGCTCAGATGGAAGTACTGAGCAGGTAGAAAGCTACTTGCTGTATACTTGAACGGCTCAGAACAATTCAAAGCCATCAACAAGTTTGCAGTTCCGGAAGAAGAAGAGGAGGACAAAAAAAGATGGAAAGTCTTTGTGGGTAATACCTGCTCAGTTGAAAGTTAAGAAGATGTGAAGACTTTTATAGGCACAAAATGCTGTTGTGCTGAAAGAAGGATCATTTTCCTTTAGAGAAACTGCTGTCTGCCAATTTGGTATGCACAGCCATACCCAATTAAACCCCCACCCCATGCACAATTCAGCAGAATACCTGCTGTCTGCTGTGGTGCATGTGTATAGTGTGTTCTACATACATGAAATTCTGGCCAACACACCTAAGCTCCTTTTCTTTACAAGGTCCTTACTCACCACAGATATTTCAAAGAAATTCTGAAGAATTGCTTTGAGTGGACTGGTGCCATCTCTAAGAAAAAGATGAACTTTTGCTCATCTGCTAGATCAAGAGGAAAATTCACTGAGCTCAGAAAACAATTTTTTACATACAAATTGTCCAGCTCATAGGAAACAACAATTTATGGTTTTAAAATTAGGTATTACTGCTGAAGAGTTTGTAGAATGTGCTGTTCCCAGTGTAGTTACTGTGCTGAGAGTGCTGACATGATAATCCTAACCCCCTCATACTAATGTTAAACTAAATGTGCAAAAACACAGTTAGAATTTAAACTAAACACATAAACATCAGCACAATTCCTACTCATGTATCAGGACCCAGGTCTCTTACCTTATTCTGCCCCATCCAGTTACTAGAGTCATTCCTGTTTTTAATACATGTTTCAGATTCCAGTCTGTACTCTGAAGTCTGTACTCTCATTACTGTTGCAACAGAAATGGAAGATACAGTTGTTAACCAGACCTCAGCTTGGTTTTGCAAGCTGCTGACTACTACGGAGTGCAACTGCAAGCTATAAGTGTTAATTCTTGTAGCCATTTTAATGTCTCTGACACCAGAAGATAAACAGTTTCCCTTGTCTTCCTGCAGAAATTACTGAGAGGGTACATTGCATCGCATTAAAGAAAAAAGTTCATATTTGATGTAGTTGTCTGTATATAGAAACGCCTTTACATTTTTGGTCTAGGAGGAAATACTGCAATGTGATTATGCTTAAAACCATGGAGACCAGGGACCATTCCAATTAGAATCAGTGGCTTCACTGACCAAGTGAGCTGAGGATAAAATTCAGCATTCATTTCTGCTACAGGAATATTTTTCCCCAGCTCTCTGTCACATGGTGTTGGTGTGGATGAGGTATCACAGTATCACCAAGGTTGGAAGAGACCTCAAAGATCATCAAGTCCAACTCGTTACCACAGACCTCAAGACTAGACCATGGCACCAAGTGCCACGTCCAAACCTGCCTTGAACACCTCCAGGGACGGTGACTCCACCACCTCCCTGGGCAGCCCATTCCAGTAGTGAATGACTCTCTCAGTGAAGAACTTTCTCCTCACCTCGAGCCTAAACTTCCCCTGGCGCAGGTTGAGACTGTGTCGTCTTGTTCTGGTGCTGCTTGCCTGAGACCACAGACACAGAGAGGTATACCACAGATACATAGTCTGAATAACAGTAAATAAGACTAAGTTTAGACCATGCCAACAACTCACAGATAGTTCTAGTATCTAGTCCAGGTAAAAGATCGATTTACCTGTTTTAGCCTGGTAGAATCTGGATGATACACGGATGGGGGAAAAAAAAAAAAAAAAGGAAACTAGCAAAGTAAAGAACGTAGTAGAAATTTTTGCACAACACTGAAATTAATTCAGTCAGTCCAAGATTTAAAGCTTGACTCCAAAGCAATATTAGGTTAGCAGTCTGCTTCATCAATATGCATACAAACAGGCAGAGACAAACCACCTACTGGAAGGTGCATGTAAAAATGCAGCCAATGATTGGGGAAGGAGTGATAAAGACCAAAACCAGTCCAAAAAAAAGTGTCTAGTGTACAAAATAGGACATGAAATTTGTGACAGTTTGCTTTCTAAGTGATACACTTCTATCCCTACATAAAATGCCCTTGCAAGCTTCCCTAGCAGCATTTGTTCCTTTTATAAATGAGGCTGCTCTGGGGAGTGGAGGAAGAATTAGTTACCTCTATGAATACGTTACCTACAAATGTTATGGTATATCAGTGGATCTTTTAACTTTCATAGGTTCACTTGGGATTAGAAAATATACTAGAACAGTATTTTGCTTTAATTTTGAGGTGTACTAAACTATAATAGAACAAGATAAATTTCACTTGGTTGGCATGACATTTTTCTAACATCTAGCCTAAATTTTGTGGGTTTGCACAGCATTTTTACCAAAATACTGAAATAACAGAGACAATATAACTGGTGTTATTTTAAGCAAGCTATTAGTTAAACAATTTTAATCTGCACTTGCTTAACTTCATTTTAAGTCCATCTTCCATGAGTCATTTTTATGCTCTATGCCACCTTCTTCCTCGTTGTTTTTTAATGTGAAATATTTTCCTTGAAATTAAGTTCTACACAATCACACAAAAGTATTCACTTGCTTTAAAATATCTTCTACAAATTCCAACCATTTCGTTCAGGATCAGGGCCCCATTTTTGTTACTATCTAAACAACATGGCACAGTCCTTTCTCTGCCAAGGTCACGGTTTTAGTGCCTGATGTTCTGAATACTGTATGAAAGAGGGATGATCAACTTAGCTGTTGTCACTTACTTTGTGTGAGGAAAGGTGCAAGATAAAGGGGAAGTTTTCATGCCTGATCACCTTTCATTACCTTTTGTGTTAAACTGCAATGAGCAGTCCATGAGAAGCCAAGTATTTAAAGGATTGGCTATAATGGCACAGGGCAGCAGATTTACAAAGTGATAGGGTGTACATAGTTTATTTGCTGTAAACATGTATAATGCAAAGAAACATGTTCCTTTATCACTCCTGTAAGTAAGAAGAACTGCGGTGCAAAGAGAAATGAAGACAGCCCTAGAAGAATGGGAAGTTAAAGCTGGAATTATATGTGCAGGGATATATAATGTAGAATGTCTAGAAAACCAGTATATTCTAATAGTCTCCAACACTCAAAAACATGTTCTTTTAAGTTGTAGATAAATAGGAAAGGTAACAACAAAACATCATAACTGTAAGGTCTACTATGTCTGGATGTTTTATAAAATTGAAATGTAAAGTGCCATAGAGGGTAAGAGAAGGCTAGTAACCCAAGGAACAAAGAGAATATAGAGTCAACTACACTGTTTGAATAAATGTTTTCTTTTCTGTTTTTTTCTTACTTTAATTAAAAAAAAATAATTAAGTAATGTTTACTATAAAAATTCTATCACACTAGTGAAATATAACTTCTAGTTTTAATGTCATTGCATTGTTATTCTTCAGTATTTCCAAACAATTGTTTAGTCTGCTGTGCTCATTAAATACATAATCTCTCTGTATTCAAATGACCTTGCAATTTCTGGTTAACACACTACTACATCGGGATTTACTGAGCAAGTTATTTTGTCATTTCCATTCTCTTCCAGAGACACACAGGTATACTCAAGTTATTTAAAATACTTTCTTGCTGTTCTCATATTATTCAGTGTGAAACAGGAGAATGGCAGAACTTTCACACTGAAACTGTGAATGGCAGAACTTTTCACACTGGCATTTGTAAAACTGTATTTATATGTTCTCTGCATTCTCCTGTCCTATTAGTGTTAGAAAAGTTTGGAGGATGCTTTGTACTTCTCATGTCATAAGATATTGCCAGGCTAATTTCTGATCTCAGGAAAAAAAGGTGTAAGCTGAGACTGTCAAACCCTCAGTGCCAGAGCATAAATGGAATATAAAGATACCTGGAAAACAGAACTTAAAATTCTCCCACTGTTTTCTTAGGAATGTGAAACTCTCCTTACTAATACTTCCTACTTGGCACTATTGAGATAGTAAACAGAAACAGAAATGTATTCAGTAGAAAGATATGTACAAAATGAAACAAAAATACAAAATAATTTCCATTGCTAGTAAGTTTGAACAATGGACTTCACTTATCATTGAGTTCATCATATACAATTTATCATAAGCATGCTGCACTCTCGGGTTTAATGACCTACTACGCTTACAGGAGGAGTGAAAACTGCCTTTTCCAGCATTCCAAATAAAGGTGACTGTGATATAATTAGGAATAGATACATATTATGGAAGAAAACGGATTTTGAACTAATTTGTTAACTTGTTCATACTCAAACACTTTTCTAATGACAGATCATAAAAACTCATGGTCTGTCCATGATACCAAGTGTTACTACTGGTATAATGAAGCTTTGCTTCTCACAATTAATCAACTTGACTGCCAACAAATAGTACATTTATCTTCATTGTATTCCTACGTGTATGCCTCTCCTTTGCACTGTACAGCAGAAGCTGATAGGATGTTTGGCTACAGAACGGACAAAAATTCAGCTGAAACGTCAGTGGAGGCACAAGCTGTCCATCACATCAGCTCCTCAGAAAGTGAGCCTAAAGAGCAGACTTGAGTCGAGACACTGCTTTGTCATTTGCAAATGGGCACAACTGGCAGAAAACCAGCTGACAAGAGCACGTGAAGCAAGCTAGAGCACACCTATTTAGGCAAGGAACTCTGTGTCTTTAACAGTAACTCTACGCTATAGCCATATAAAACAAGAGTATCTCTAAGAGTATGGGTTTGTGTTTTAGGCTTTCTCAGAGATTTTAATTAAAGACAAACAGAATTATGGACAGTACAAATTACCTTTCTCAAATGAGAAACAGAAGAGAAGATGCCAAGCTAATTTATTTACTTTTGTTTGCATCTCTTTTTTCCATGATTATTTTAACAAATGAGTTTACCAGCAGGAATGCATGGTAAAATAATGAAGCAAATATTGCTAAATATTGTGATTATTCATAGCAGAACCTATAAGTTATGTTTCTGCAATTCCGAAAGAGAAATGTGTTGTACAACCTACAAACCCATTCAAAAAAAGGCTTGAATATTCAAAAAGCTCTGCTTATGAATGAATTACAGACAAATAATTATGCATAGATATTATTCAGCAAACAGTTTGAACATATACATCAGAAAACTGGTTTGTTTGGAAAACTTGCAAACACAAAATGGAGCAAAGAAATTATTCATTATGAATTATTTGCACAGCATCTGTCTTACTTTCTCATGTTAATTGCCTCTGCTAAACCACATTTTCTCCCCCTCAATATGTAAATTTAAATGATTTTGCATATTCTCTGAATACCCAGTAAATGCAAGTTTCATTACCTTACTGCTTATATCTTTTTTTGTCAGTCTAATTATACGAGAGTTTATATAATTTTAAAATTTGACCTACCAGCTTTCTGTAGACTGCAACCTCTTCCAGTAGATTCGGAGCGTTGCCTAGTATGGGGGGGAAAAAAAAGAAAAAAAAAAAGAAAAAAAAGCATGCACTTGAACGGCCTTTGTGAAAGATCTTGCAAGGTACGTGTTAATTCCCCCTGTATTGATACCTATTGAAAAGCTCAGGTTTGCTTTTAATCACAGTACTTTCTAGGGCATGACCCACACTTGATGTGAATTAACAGAATTTTACTGGCTTTTGAGAGCTTGTGTAAGACCTTCCTCTATGGTAATCCCTGCATCCTTTTGTGCTCCACAGAAAGTACCACTCCAGTTGTATGTAATTATTCTTTCTACAAATACAAGCTTAATAATCAGGTAGCTTGGTTTCCTCTTAAAACCTGCCTTGTTTTCACTGCATTTTCTGACTTCTTGGTTCTTTGACCACTGACTCATGTTGTCTCTCCAAGAAACACCAGGGGAAGAAAATGTGCGCATTATATCATGCCTTTTCTTTGCCATAGCCTCATGCCACCAATTGTCTTGTCAAAAAAACTGTGCTGATCTTAGAAACAAAATGCAAGTTTAATCTTTTAGGTCTGTTACAGAAATGCCACCCCTGGCCAACTGTGCCCCACTGGGTCACTGAGAATGTCACCTAAGTAAAGCCTCAGGATGGGTTTGTTATCAGCATATATACTTCATTAAAAAGACAGATGTGCAGAAAGCACTCTTGTTACGGTGCTATATTTAGAAGCCAGGCACTTTGAGTAGCACAAAGATACACTTTCCTAATGGCATAAAACCTTCTGTTCAGGATTCCATCTTCAGTGTACCACAGAATACATAAGCCCTGAAATTATTTGTTGGTTTTTGTTTTTTTTTCCTCCATTTTATACTGAGGTTACAAAACAACATGTTAACATGGCTAGCACAACTGAGTAAAAGCATATTCATTCATTTATTTCTGCTGTGGGCAGAAACATGGCTTCATGCTTACAGGGAATGTTTTTCAATAGCTATTAGTACATTGCCAAGGAACAGCAGGTAGATGTTATTGCCCGTGTGTTGCTACTAAAAGCTCAGATGTTCTAGAATCTTAATGATTACAACAAGGAAAAATCATGATGCAGTTTTATATTTTGTGTCTATACAAAATTTCGACTCATGCTCTACAGGTATCAGTGTGTCCTAGCAGAGTTTTTGTCTTAAGAAGTTCCCTAAGGCATCACAAAAATCTCAGTATTTTTGCTCCTGATCCATCTACCCTTCTGTTCTATAAGGCACCAGGCCTGTGCTGTCAGATGACTTCTGAAGTGAATGGCACCGATAAGATTTTGGGCCTTATCTTCAGCAACTCATATTTTTTCTTTTTTTTTTTTTTTTTTTTTTTTTTTTTTTTTTTTTTTTTTTTTTTTAAAATATACCTTTAGGCTACAAAACACATCTATAGGTTTTTCCTCTCTCCAGGATGTGGTTGTCCTGTATGCTTTAGCAGTTCAGTGAGCTGAGCTGATTCAAATGAGCCTTGAAATGTTAAATACAACTTGTAATATCAAAGGTTCTTGTATCAAATAATTTTCTTCCTGTGGATTCTATGGAGATTAAGGACTCGTGCAGGGACTAAAATGTCCAATACTCACATCAGATGTTTCAGAATTGGCTGTATCATTATCTGTTCATTGAAGAAATGGCTGTTGCGTTTCTTTATTTGTAAACCAGGTGCCATGGTCATAATATCAGGTCCTCAGGGGAATGATTGAAAGCTAAATGTTGAGTAATTGTGTGACAGTGTGACCAAAGTCTTCATGTACAACCTAGAGGTGATATTTCCTTTGTAACTGGTGTAGAAATTAATTTTGGGGTCAGAAAATAAACTAAATGCATCATGGCTACACTTGAGTTTTCCCTTTAGTCTGGTTATCTCAAAGCCCAGAGAAAGAAGTTGCCTCTGTTGTTTTTCTGGTTTTGCTTTCCTATCTTGCAGCAGTTTCTGTTTATAGCTTGCTTACCTCTCTTTACTTCTGAGCTGAATTAAGATGAAGTATGGTTTGAGTCATCCAAAATACCAGTCCCTCAAACACTCCTGTATCTGAATTGAAGAAAAGGAACTCTCAAGATATTACTTGCTGCTTTCCCATCCTTCACTTTGCAGATATAGAAGAGATACTTAGAGAAGAGTCCTTTTTAACTTTTACATCTTATATAGAATCATAGAATGGTAAGGTTGGAAGGGACCTCAAGGATCATCTAGTTCCAACCCCCTGCCATAGGCAGGGACACCTCCCACTAGTACAGGTTACTCAAGGCCTCATCCAACCTGGCCTTAAACACCTCCAGGGAGGTTGTGGAG
>VWZE01009149.1:461928-509103 GCA_013396675.1 Eubucco bourcierii | reverse complement strand
CAGTCCTCATAGGAGAGCTGCTGCAGCACTCTAATCATCCTCGTGGCCCTCCTCTGGACCCGCTCTAACACTTTCATGTCTTTCCTGTGCTGAGGGCTCCAGAACTTCAGACAGTACTCCAGGTGGGGTCTGACGAGAGCAGAGTAAAGGGGCAGAATCCCCTCCCTTGCCCTGCTGGCCACGCTTCTCTTGATGCAGCCCAGGACTTGGTTGGCTGAACTGCATGTGCACACTGCAGGCTCACGTTGAGTTTTTCATCAACCCAGACTCCAAGGTCCTTTTCCTCAGGGCTGCTCTCCAGCCATTCACCACTCAGCCTGTATTTGTGCTTGGGTGTATATATTTGGTGTATTTATCAGTGCAGCCTGTGTGTGCTGGCCATCACATATACGACAACCATACCAATGTTGAGAGGTTGAACTGGATCTGCAGTCTGAGTTCTGTCATGTTTTTCTGTGCTATAATTAACTTTAATTCTCATATCATAAAGCAGGAATGCAACATCTATCTATACACTTTATGATAGTTTTATAAAAAAAGACATATTTTGAAAAGTAATTAGTAAGCAAATCAATGTGGAAAAAAAAGGACATTGTGTTTTCCAGGGCTAGCATTTGAATTGTAAATGCAGTCACGTGGAATCAAATGTTACTAGAGAAGCTATTTGAATAACTCTGAGAATGACAACAGAATATAAGTGGGCATTACTCAGTATTACCAACAATTAGAAGAATTATATTAGAATATAGACAGTAACTCCACATTTCAAAATGTTTTTAAAGGGAAAAATGCAGTCTTGATACCACTGTGGTACAACTGTTAGCTGCATAATGACAGACACTGTGTAAAGAAATGAAAAGGGAGCATTTGAATGGAAAGCATATTGTTGTTTTCCTTACATTAGAAGTCAAAGGCAATTAAAACATAATTTAATTAGAGAATATATTATCATCTGTAAAAAGTAAAATTGATTGATATGCAGTGTAGGGATAACTTGACTGTTGCTACTTGTAAAGTGATGGTGAAGCTGACAAATTAGTCACTCGAGTTTATTTATTTGGTAGTTTTGTGTATTTTTACATTTTCTTTCACCACTGAAGGCGTTTTAATTAGCTAATATTTGATTATTCATTGTTTGGAAATGGAGAACTTTCTAAATGTATTGTGATCTGAAGAGTTGCTGGAACTCACATTAAGCATCTAGCATTATTATATCCAGTTCTCATTACTGAAAGTATTTATCTGATACTACAACTTTTCTTATGATTCTTCCTGTCTGCACTGCTGTCCAATGAGATGTTTTAGTCTCCAGCTCGAACATCACATGTAGCTGCAAACAGGTCAGCATAGCTGACAGCAGCTACAAATCCATAAGCAATCTCTTCATTTGGAAGAATCTGTGTCGCTCACCTAGGGGCTGAATTTGGCCATGCAAGGAATACCAAGTCAGTAATGAATGCTGACAAAACAGCAAACCTACTTCTGTTTTTAAAAAATCACGAAGACAGTTATAGCAAAGAAAAATAATTTAAAACTCACTCTTAATAAACCAATAAACCAGTTGGTACTTCAAGAAAAAATTGAAAGGCAGTTTGATTTCTTATAAATATTTGCCAAACATATAGGTGTCTGGTCTCTTCTGTTTGTTTTATTCTTTATAAGTGAAAGAGTTGATGACACGGTTTCAGTATTTTTTTGTGTATTCTTTTTACTTTGTACTAATATTTCTCTTCTAATGACAAAATATCAGTAGACTAATATCTACATGGATTACAAATTAATGCATTACCTCCCTCAGAATGAGCACTTCTACAAGGAAATCCTACAGTGCTCTCCAAGGACTGGTAAATAAATAAATTAATTAATAATTTACATTAAATTAGTCTGCAACACTTGAATACAAAACAGATGCCAGTGCTTCAGTAGTAGTAGGGCACCTGAACTTTGTTTATAATCCCTTTGTTCACAGAATGTCAACAGCACTTGCATAGATTGGGTGAATAAAGAGAGAGAAAAATCTTTTGCTTGACTAAAACCTAAGATTTAAAAACAATCAACCAACCAAAAAAACCCAAACCCAAATCCCAACAGTATGTTAGAAGAGACTCCTAAGTACACTGTTAAAAAAGTATAATAACTCATAACTAGTATTATTTACCTAGAGATGCCCCTGCTCACTGCAGGGAGGTTGGACTAGATGACCATTAAAGGTGCCTTCCAACCCAAACCATTCTATGATTCTAATACCAGAGAATAATTTACAAGTTTGTGAACAAAACCACTGAGCAAGCCTCTAGCTATATCCAAACGAGGTGTTTCGTGAAAAATAGTTCAGTTATTAGGTCAAAAGCTTAAAGAGATAAAAACATCAATTTGTTATTTCACCAATTAAAAGTAATCGGCAAGCAGTTGTTACACAGCCTGATCAAGTGTCTCTCACTTTTGCTGCTCATTATAAAATCTCTGTACTTCAGACACTCTGTACTGTGTTTTTTTAATAAAAATATCTGAAAGCACTAGGTGTGCCAAAAAAAGGTATGATCACCTTTAAATAAGTAGCAAAACAAAATCTTGGAAGCAATGGCAGGCATGAGAAGTGTTCAGGGACCATTAGCTCCCCTCTAATTAATTTTACAAGGCAGTCAAACCTCACATGCTAATCTATGAAGATGAAACTGTCTGTGTGTGAAGTTACCATTGCTTTCCTTCCTGCTGTTGCAAATATAACAGCTGTTGAATGAGGGTAAGAAGAATCTAGCAAAAGTTCTAGTTCATGGACTTGGTTTCATGCTTTCAGTGTATTTCACATTAGCTGGGCCTGGGTGCTGTCAGAATGCAGTCAGAAACACTCATGGCTATTCACAACATTGGACTTGGACTGAAGTATCTGTGGAAATATGAACTATACTGTGAGGAAGAGTATAATGCTCCTAATTTAAATGACCCAACTGTATTTTTGAGATTTTGTTACATTTATAATAAGCCCTCTTAGAGCTCTAAGATAACCAGTGAGATAAAAGCTGCTTTTTTTCTGTTACAAAGAGATTGACATGAAGAATAATTGTTCTTCACTTTAGTTTTTTGTTATGAGGAAGTTTTTATGCTTGTTTGGGGTTTTGTTTATTTGTTTTATACAAGGAAGATAAGGAATGTCTTGAGGAACATCCTAAAGGAATCAAATAATAAAAACATAGAATGGCTTAGGTTGGAAGGGACCTCAGAGATCATCTACTCCAACCTCCCCACCATGGGCAGGGACACCTCTTAATCAGAATCAGCTGCTCAAGGCCTCATCCAACATGGCCTTGAACACCCCCAGGAAGGAGGCATCCACAAATACCCTAGGCAGCCTGTTCTAGAGTCTCACCACTCTTAGTGCTGAAGAACTTCTTCCTATGATCCCATCTAAACCTAGTCTCCCTCAGCTTAAAACCATTCTCCCTTGTCCTGTCCCTAGACGTTCTTATGAAAAGTCCCTCTCCAGCCTTCCTGTAGGATCCCTTCTGGCACTGGAAGGCAGCTCTAAGGTCCCTCCAGAGTCTCCTCTTCTCTAGGTGGAACAACCACACCTCCTTCAGCCTATCATTATAGCAGAGACGTTCCAGCCCTTGGCAATACCACAGAACTCCACAGAACTATTTTAAAGCAGTTTTTTATATTGATGATTTAAATAGTTCTTGTTTAGCCTTAAAATTCCCATGAAAACAAAAAAAGAAGAATAATCTATGATGTAAAGCCAAAGGAAGAAAAAAAAAAAAAACCAAAAAGCCGACTACAAACAGACAATAAATTCTGGGAATGTAAATCTCTAACCGCCTAGAGGAGATGAATGATTTAAACACAGTACTGTTATTTCAGCAAGCCAATCTACATCTAGGAGGCTGAAGAGTGCTGGTAATGTCCACCTTGGGAACAACAGCCACACCATTCAAATGGATGTTTTCCCAAATCTCACTTTCCTATTTAAAAATCCTTCTCTAATCACCTGTGCTACGAAGCTATCAGGAAGGTATCAGATATTGTTTGTTATGAGTCATATAAGATTAAAAAACCATAAAAATGAGAGGAAGGGTCTGGATGGTGTTAGAACGCATTTTTAGTACACAATGGTTCTTTAGAAAATGGCAGAAATTTTGGTTTTGGGTGGTGTTTTTTTTTACTAATGTAACCAGTTTCTTAAAAAAACAGTCAAACTTCCTAATACTAAGCTGTAAATGAGAAACTAGGGCAGGTAATAGTACATTTTTGATGCACATTTCAGTTGAATGCCAAAGCCCAACACAAACAGTGTGGATCATGCAAAACTGTAGACTCCAGGATAAACACTACCATTTAAAGTAACAGCACCACGCTCCCAGTGACAAGTTTCTAATATAGTAAAAGGAATCCTCAAAAGTTCTTGTAGGTGATAGTAGACCTGATAAAAATGGTAATGGATTTTTGGCCATGAAACTCAATATAAAGGCAAATATAGAAGAGATGTGTTAGTCAAACAGAAGTTATTGGGCTTAGTACAGAGTAAATGGATGAAATTATATGACATGCTATAGAGAAGGTCAGGTTACACAATCTAATGATCCTCTTTGGCCTTAAAACCTGCGATTCTATGAAACCCTACTCCTGCTGGAAGTCTGCAGTTCATGTACTACTACTGATTTATTTATAAGAGACCATACACAGTAATAATACCTGTGCATGATTATCCATGGTGTTTGTCCATGAATTATGTCAGCAAAAATGTGTTTAAGTAGAAGTATGACTTGCGTATTTTCCATTTCATGCTGGGATCTAGGCCTAAGAGCAAGCCTATTAGTCTCCTAAAGGGAAAGCATAAAGTGATTTTTTTGTTTACTGTTTCACACTCTTATTATCAGGCAGCTTCTCTTTAACCACGAACAGGTGGAACAGAAGAGTCCCAGGTACTGTCACTGTAACACAGAATGACAGAATTACAGAATGACAGGATGTAAGGGGTTGGAACAGGTGCTGAAAGATCATCCAGTCCACCCCTCCTGGCCAAAGCAGGATCACCTAGAGTAGGTCACACAGGAACGTTTCCAAGTGAGTTTTGAATGTCTCCAGAGAAGGAGTCTCCATAATCTCTCTGGGCAGCCTGCTCTAAGGCTCTGTCATCCTCACAGTGAAAAAGTTTCTCCTTATGTAACAGCCCAAAAAGTGTATTCTCCAGAGAATTGCACCAAATACTGGCACTACTCGATGTGTTAAAATTCACATTGTAGCTCTCCCTAGAGATGAATTGGTGATATCACTGGGAATTTTGCTAGGAAAAAGGCCATTAATCTGTTGACTCCTAATGATTTACAGATGATCTCCCTGCAAATCAAACACATTTTTACAATGAAATGAATGACTGTAATACAGCATGTCCACAGCTCAGAGCTTGTACATTTCTGATTTGGATTCCTGATTCTGTCAAATGGACATTTATTTTGTACTTCATGAAATGATGCAGCTGGCTTTTTGTTTTCAAGCATCATTAAGAAAACATGAAACATAGTAAATTACTGTATGAATACGGTAGAGCGCTAACCAGAAAATATTACAGCCTAAGAGAGCTTAGTGCTCTACACTTGTGCATTTCATTTCATAGGGCCATATAGATAAAACTGGTGTCTAAGGAAATCTTGGTGTCACAAACTTGTAACAATCAACTTTTCACATGGGGTAAGAACAAAACGCAATGAAAAATCTATCAGAATGTATAGAAGGGAAAATATTGCATTTATACTATGTATATCCTTCTGCTCTTACAAATATTTTGGGTGTTAGGTTTTAACAGCTTTTCCTCATTATCCAATTTTCCAGATAAAATCCTGAAAGAAACCCAAAGCTATTTGCCAGTACACAGTTGTTATTCATATAACACTTCTTACTTTTTACTATAATTAATGGCAGTATAATGATATTTGGTAATTAATTCCTTCCTGCCTACCTTCCCTGTCCCTCTCTTCCTTCCTCCCTCCATTCCTTTCTCCTTCCCTCCCTTTCTTCATCACAACAGTGTAGTGCTACTGAATTGTGATATTTCTGAAAGCCTACCAGATACTACTTCTTCTCAGAGATAATTTGTAAATGAAAGAAAAGGATAGGATGTGATGCTAAACAGTGTAGAAATTCCAGAAGTAAACTAAGATGAAGTATTGAAGTCCTACTGAATCGGACAGAGTATGCAGACCTAGACCTAGTCTTGTTCTCATGTACATGTGAACAGTTCAAGAACATTCATAAAATGACACTGAGTTCCACTCTTGCAGTATCTCTGCTATAGGTTTCCAAAGGTGCCATCACCTTGGTCTTGTCTTGGATTGCCACTTTCTTTCATGACTTTTAGCTGTGGCTTTATACTTTGTAGAATGAAGATCTGAAAGCACAGGAGACAAACTCCAGGGAGGAGCATAAATGGAAAGGAAGTCTGATACCCTAAGGCATGTTTCTCCAATGGACTGCTTACATCCTGTGACCCCTGGTGGTTTATGTATGTTATTTCTTGTTGAAGCACTAAGAGGATTTTTATTCCAGATCTTTCTGGGAATGATATTCCAGAGGCAATAGATACTTCACTGAATCTCATACTAATAAGCTGTGATGTTAAATAAAGCACCGAAAATCTTAATCAAAGTTATGAGCATCAACAAGAAGCAAAGTAGCTAATAGAAGATTAGCTGCTGAACAAAAGTTTTCTATGATTAATTATATTATAGTACAGTAATTTAGTTTCTCTCAATCTGTAACTTCAAATATCTATACTAATTAGTTGCCAACCTACAACATAATAAATGAGATAATGAAATAGAGATGTTTTAAATATCCCTTTCTATTACATGTACGTTTTGCAGCATGTTAATAGACAAGATGAATTCTGATATTTTTTAAGGATATATTAGCATATCATTATGTACATGAATGCCAATTAATACATTTTTCACAAGAATTATGTTCAACTACTAAATCCACAGGAATCTGGAAACAAAACAAATTATTGTATGGTAAATGAAGGCTGGCATGGGTTAAGCTTATAGCAAACACAGAGACATCACACCTTTCTCCATCACATTTGCACCTGCTCATGTGGTACACACTTCTGCTTTGATGGAAAATTCCTTTGGGTCTTCTTGGTGTAAAGCTGTTGGTGCTTGCAGCAAAAATTGCAGAGCTAGTGGTGAGCAGAGAACATTTTCATTTGGCTGTTAAGCCAGAGAAATACCAACAGCATTTTTCACAGTTCATGAAAAGGACCATCACTTTTCTGTTAGCTTTGTTCAATCTGGGAACGAGGTATACAAGTTCTTTTCTTTTATTAATTTTTTGGGGAAATAGTATTTCTTTAGATTTTTTCCCTCATTTTTAAAGAAAACTACAGTTCTTAGACTCTGAATTTATACAAAAGAATTTTGCAGTATTCCCTTTTTAAGCTGAAGAAACTCTTAAGCAGCATCGCACAGAGCGAGGGAGTATTATTTATTTTCCTGAAAGCAGTGATGGCAGTCAAAGCATGAGCAGCGTAGTTTGTTGTATATATCAACCTCGCATGTTTTCCTGTCAGCTTTGCAGTTTGTCATCCACAGCTTAGCCTCCAAATGGCACGAACTTTGAGGACAACATGCTGAAATGAAAGACTTGCTGCTTTCCTCCTACAGAGCAGAAACAAGGCCACCAAGGAAAGGCAGAATATCTGTTTATTCTACTCTATGTAGCTTAAATTGTGGAAAAATATTCCATTATTAGTAGAAAAATAATACAATTCTGTTAATGGTAGTGTAATTTATTGCTACTATTTGGAGTGAATCTGTGAGGAATCTAGCTAGCGTAACAGACAAAATCACAGAAGAAAATACCAAATGCAAAATCTGATATACAAAAGCAAAGACTGAGTTGGAGCAGCTGCAATAGCTTATTATAAATACTTCTCAGAATTGTTCAGCTCAGGCAGTGTTTGCCAGCTGGAGTGCAGTTGTTCTGAGAGGGAGGTGAGATATCCCTCCTCTCCATGTGGAGAAACAACACAGCTAAGTGAGCAGAAATGCACAAAATGGTATTGTATTTTATTCCTAAAATGATTCCCAGAGACAGAAACCTGTTAGACCATTTTATGGCAGTTGCCAGAAAAGTGGCCAGTCTGGAGCACGCTGATAGTTTAGTCTTTTATCATTGCAACCTTTTTATAAACATTATCAGTTGTTGGGGGTTTTTCCCCCCTCTTAAGTGTGATCACTCTGGGTGATCTCCCCTCAGATGTGTGGTCACTGCACTACCTGCGTAGAACCTGCAGAATTTTCTCCCAGTTCTGTCAGGGGAGCGAACAAGCTGGGAACTGTCCCCCAAGCAGTTATATTTATGACAAGAAACTTCCTGTTACCTCACGTTTACGATGCACCTTGATGAGTTATCATGGACAACATTAGTCTGCAAAGTGATGTAAATTAATATCATATGAATTAAAAAAGGAGTTCTGAACATCCACCAATAATTAGAGTAAGTGCAAGAGGGCTTTTTCATTAATTAAAACTGGCATAATACTGAGTTTATTAGACTGAAGGCATACAGCACAGTGGTCATTATATGATAATCAGTTTAAATATGCTGAAAACACAGCATGAGACTGAATTCAGACAGACTTGCTATTATACTGGTCAAACAACACTACTCAAACTGTTTTATCTGAGGTTTCATCTAAAGCCCATGAGACTCTGGCTATTGCTTTCAGTGGGCACAGAGTTCAATCCTTGGTGAAACCAAATCCTTATCCTTGTATAATACAATTACTTATGTCACTTGCTGAATATATGACTTCTTAGATAATTCTTTACATGTAACCACCAGCGCATAGATCATCCAAAACCCTCAAACCAGTTACTTTTGCTGTTTTCCTTTACAACTCCTTCAATTCTTACTACTGCTTCCTGCTTCTGCTATCACTAATGTCAGCAAAAAATGTTTATAATATGATTGTGAAAGGCTTTCACATGCTTTTAGTTACAGTACACCACATCTGTTCATTGCAGAAAAGTATATGTAAGCAGCAGGTATTTTATTAAATTACAGCTGCAGCACGGCTGTATTTTGCTGTGAAATGCAGGTACTCAATACAGTCATGCATGGCCATGTACAGGTGACATCAGGGGGTTTTTTGCTACGTTTGTCTATGTCCAGTGAATTTGACCATCATCACATGGCAATCACACAGAATGGCTGAGGTTGGCAGGCACCTCCAGAGCTCATCTTTTCCAAGTTCCCTGCCCAAACAAGGCAACGTAGGACCATGACCGTACAGCTTCTGAATATCTCCAAGAATGGAGACTCTACAGTCCGTCTAGGTAGCCTCTGCCAATGCTCAGTCACTCTCACAGTAAAGCATTTCTTGATGTTATGACAAAGCCAAGCCTTGTGTGCCATGTTCTTTTCACTGTCCCTTCAGTAATTTGTACACACTGATGAGATCTTTACCAAGCATTTTCTTTGCTAGGCTGAGTAGACCGAACTGCTCCAGCTCTCTCAGCCTTTCCTTAGGTGTAAGATGCTCCAGTCCATCACCTTAGTGGTCCCTTTGCTGAACTCTTTTTAATAGCTATCTTTTGTACCAGAGAGCCCAGAACCAGACACAGTGCTCCAGGTACTGCAAGTATCAAGTCTGGGAAACATTTATTCATATTAATACATAAACTGAAGCATAATGTAAAAGAATTATTAGTACCTACAGTTAAAAAAAAAAAAAAAACAAACCCACAACTAAATAAAAGTGAAGTTTCTGCACACAAACATCATTAAATGAAGGGAAGAAGATTTCAGGTTCATAATTGAGTAGATGATTACAGGGAACTTTTTGCAGTCTCCAAATAATAGTATAGTAAGCATGTCTGCTGTGGAGAGGATGAAAATGGCAAATCATCCATTAATAAGTATCTATTTTCCTTGATAAATGCCTAATTATTCAGCAGAGTAATTTAATGTTCTGTATTAAGCCGAGAGGAACATGGATTAAAATACCCACATCAATGGGCTCTGTTGAGTATTCCCTACTCACTTCCACCACCACAACATTCACAAACCTCAGCAGGGAATTTTCCTGAGGAGATCAGCTAATAATGTATTGTACCCTGCAAATGAGCCCTTAAATCTTTGCAGTTGATTTTTGTCTGCTAAATCACAAAACTGTCTTTCTCTCCTTCTTCTGCTAAGAATCCTCTCTGCCCATGTACTCTACTGCTCTATATATGCCAAGATATAGTTCCAGTTATTAAATCCAAAGAAAGAAAATATCACAGTTTAAGGCAAAGCAAAAGTTTAGCCTTTAATAAAGAGACTCAAATAAAGCCAATAAAAAGTGTTTGTATTTCAGGAGATATAGAAGGCTGAAATTTAGAGGCCTGTGGAAACACTTGAAAAGCAATTAGTCACAGCCATAAAACAACCAGTAAGACATGCTTCCAGACTACCAAGCAGCAAGCCTGTGAGGCAGACAGTGGATATACTTGACCAAGAGGAACTGAATGGAATCACTACATAAGTAAAGGGGCACTGCAGAGCAGCTAAATGACAGGTCTGAAAAACTTACCTATCTCCAGAGATAATGGTCCCAACCTTCCCTTGATGCCAACAACATGAAAAAGTATGGAATTAACTAGAGGAACCAGGATAAAATTACAATTTTTTTTTATTAAAATAAAGGTGAGGAAGATTTAGCCACACTAGAAGATACCAGTAGACACCTTGTAACTGCCGTACCCTATTAGGAGTTACTGGCATTGAATAGTAGTGAGCTTACAGGGTAAGCATGTAAACTCACCAAGTTTACTATTTAGTATTAAAAATGTGGGAGAAATAGCTGAAAATTTGTCTGTTTTTAAAGGTAAGACAAACAAAGCCTGCATCCCTAATAGATAACTGAAGTATATTCATCAAACACCAAAACAAATGCGTACCGATGGGGTCAAACATTTAATTTCCAATTGGCTGTATGAAATGAAGCAGCATTCATCTGAAACATGCAGAGATCACATTCCACAGACTCTAGCACATCGAATTTCAGTGGAATTAGCTATGAATATGGCCCATAAACAATTGGTATATGCTTTAAATTACACAATATCTACATTTACTTTTTTTTTTAAATTAGTATTATTTCTTTGTCACCTGATGTCAAGTTCTGCTTCACTGCTGTAGATACCAGATCACAGTGACTATAAGATTTTGACCATGACCATGGTAATGCCACCCCTAACATGGGACAAGGAGAAGGAAGTGCTAATAAGAGCCACAATTTTATCTTAAGCCTTTTTCTGTTCTTAGTCAGTATTTTGTGTGTGTCCATATCAATGTGTTTATGCCTATTGGAACAACAGAGCAACACCACCTTTCAATTATACCATTTCTTTCATCCAGGAATCTGAATATACTCCACATGCCATAATTTAGCCTCACATCTACAGAAGTATGTGCAGTAGTGCTTTCTGCCTTAAGGCTAGGATCAGTGAAGGATTTATGCACGTAATTTGTGAGGATTTCACTAGACAGGAGGGGAGAGATTGCACTTGGGCCAGGTATGGGCATGAGCATACTTAACATGATCCTCAGCATGCTTTTGGTCTAAGCCTCTCCTGCACACAGCTGAGGTGATAGCACTAGCCAGAGACTGCTCCCACAGAGCCTGGTGTAGATATAGGAATGCCAGGATCTCTCCCATTTTCTTATCCTCACATAGTGCATTTGTATCCAATAACCATTCTACATAAATAACCATTTAAAATAAACAGTGCAGAGATAGGAAAGCTGAAGGGAAGGGTTTCCTGTGCTAGGTTCCATGCTACATCTTGTACTCTTACCATCAGATTAAGGCTCAAATTCCCTTCTGCATCACAGCTGAACTTCAGCTGGAGTGTGCAGGAAACATGAGAGTGAAATGTCTGCTACAATAGAGCATGAACTCAGGCCTTCCGTTTCTTGGGAGACAGCCCTCTTTGACAGCAGTTAAAGCAACAGTATTGTTATAGTCCTGATAATATATGGGTACAAGCAAAGTTTGAAGGAAAAGTTATCTCTCTAAGGCTAACTGATTCAGGGAAACAAAATACCACCTTTTTAAAAGTCTGGAGGTTTGCTGGTAGGCAGGATGAGCACTGGTACTGCTTCCACTGCCTTCCAGTGGGCTACGAATGGATATGGAAGTCTACCACAGTACCATTCAAGGACAGTGCTAGGAAGAGGTAAGATCAACCTCAAATCATCATTCATTTCCTCCTTCCAAATGATTATACACCATCATCTCTAATCACCTCCAGACCAGTAACAAGCGTGCATTAAGCCCACTTATGCAGATGATATTAAGTATGATTAGACATCACACTGCAAGGTTGTATTGAAATATATGGATTGATGTATGGCAAGGTACCACATCAAGGCTTAAACATTCTTTTGACAGCTGAAAAGATTCCCCGCCCCCCCCCGTTTTTTTATTTCTTTTGAGGCAGTAGTAATTTAAATATAATTGCTAAACATCAGGGCATGCCATGGTAACTAAAGCAGGAAACACAGTGCTCTCTAAGGCGTTCTCTTGAGTCTGTCTGTGACAATAATGTGACGCAATACACTTTCATTTAGCTAAAAGTGGTCAGTCTGGGAGCTGCAAAAATGAGTCTGCTAGGGGAGAAATTCTCCCACTACAGAGTGTTGCCCAGGAAAGTTAGGTAAGTGTCAGCAGGACTGTGGGGAGCGCACGTGAGCTCACAGGTTTCAGGTAGCTTAACATTCAGGCGCTGCTGTACCTTGTGCAGTTGGCTCTTGCCACTCCGACCCGAGCAGGTGCCCAGACGCAGAAGTCACACACCAAAAAGGGAGAGAAGCACAAAACCACTGTCACAACCTGCAAAGTTCTGCACATTCTGAGCATGTTTTTTCAGGAAAGTATTTTTCAATTTACATTCCTGTACTTTAAAGTTCATTACTACATGTAGAGCTTAAGCCCTGCATTTTGTTATGAACAATAATTTGTTACTTAACAGGTCTCCAATAACTTGTCACTTAACAGGTCTCCAATAACTTGTCTTTCTTGCAAACTTAGGCAGGCCCCCTTATTGCCAGTATTATGTGTTTTGGGGAAATTATTTAAATTACAAAATTCTTGCTTGTAACAATGAAAGAACTGGTAAAATATAAGCTAAGCTTTAATGACTGAAAAAGATCTTTAATTAAAATTGCTTTCCATTTGGGGGCTAGAGTTTTATTCAGCCAGCTGCCCTATGAAAGTTATTACCTAGAGTTTTCATTTTCCCAGTACACAGTTGCAGAAAAGATTTTATTCTTGTGAATGAAGGACTGTGCAACAGCAAGGACAAAGCTTACTTAAACTAACAATGGAGCCATGGCAAAAGTCACAACCTTCTGCTGTCTTAGGGGAAGCACACTTTCTGAATATAATCTCTCTGATTATGCCTAGTATGCAAAATGCAGTTTTATATCTGCAGCTCAAATAGATTTCAGTATTACCAGTGAATACTAATCACTGATGCAATAAACGTACAGCTCCCTCAAGGCATTTCAAAAATCTTGATTATTTAATCAGTGCTCTTGATTTATAAGGCAAGCTGGTTGATGACTACCAAAATGTGACACATTGGACACTATCCAGATGGAATGCCAGTTTTCATTTGAGGTTAAGGAGGTAGAACTCTACAAGAGAGGTTTTCCTGTATGCTGGACTAGAGCTAGAGTTATATCAGATGGTAAATAAAACCTGGCAGTTTGGCTTGCACATAATATTAAACCAGAAACTTCACTGAACTGTCAGTTGTAAAATGAAGTAATCAACTCTCTTTTTGATTATTCTCTGTTTCCACTATGGACTTCGTATTTATTTCATGTTTAATGCCCTCTTATCTTTTTAAATAGCACTACTTTACTCTTTTTTTTTTACCAATATATAAGTGGTGAGTGTTGCCTTTTCATAAGCACTAATTTCTCAGCCAGCTGGATGCAATATTTGAAAAGTTCAGGGTTTTACACCTTAACTACGTAAATGCATATTCATTTGAAAACAATTTTGCATCTACATCTTCATTTATCAACATATGCTTAGGTGTATACTAAAAAAAAAATAAATTCCTGGTTTAAAATGCAATGGAATTGTGAAAATTTGTTTAGGATGCAGATGCACAAGTTACATTCATGTTTTAACAGGTTTTATGACCTAAATTGCTTGGGCCTTGACGGTCTCATCTCCATCTTCTTTTTCAGCAATAATAGTTGCTCTATTAAAGGTTTCCATGTAAAATTTTCCATCTGCTTTCCTTTTAGGACTTTAAGGCACAGAATAACTTAAAATTGAAAGAGTAAAGAAGTAAATTCTTATTTAGACCTCTAATTTTAGGCCCAGGGCCTAGAAGTTAGCAGTCTGATTGGACTTGGTGATCTTAGAGGTCTTTTCCTATCAAACGAATTTTATGATTCTACATGAATACAGAGGCCCAACACTGCAAACTAATCCTGAAAGTATGGTCCTTGTTAAAAGCAGTGACTGGTACTTTACATTCAAAGCAAAGCTACAATGGCAAAGAATTATTTTACCAAATCAGCCTTTGGTCTATGTTTATGCTGCAAGTGAGCAGCACAAACTGGCACCCAGAGGCACCCAGAGCTGGCACTAGTCTCCCTAAACCAGGTTTCCTCACCGTGTGCAGGGGGAGCCAGTCTGTGCTCTGCACCAGCCTGTGCTGCAGTGCCTTCAGCATTATTTATAGCCATCAGTAATAAAACTAATATATCAACACAGATAAGCACAGCTCTGTGGCAAGTGGTCAGCCTATCATTCCAGCAGAAGTGCGCGTGTCCCAGCAGATAAGGACAAGCCCTGCAAACACACAAGTGATTTGAAGGTTAAGAGGCAGCCTAAAAGGCTGACCTGGAGGTTAAAAGCATCCACTCAAACCTTCTAAAAACCAAAATGACTAAAACTGTAATCAAAACATGGGAACTTACTGGAAAGTTTAATTATAAATAAGCAGCAAAAATATGAAGTACTGTCACACCAACACATTTTAAAGTCACATCTACACCAGAAACGACATCTAAGTAAAAGATTTGCCATCAACCATCCCGTGCAGTGGGTAAGAAGCTTTCTGGGGACCTGACAGTCACAGATGAACCCATTATCATGGATATGGTTCCTCTCCGTGGCAGTGGAGCAGAGCACTGGAACTGGCCCCACAGCACTGAACAGAGGAACAGGGCTGAAGGCTCTCAGGTGCTCCAACCCTGGGTTTGGGAAGGTGCATGCCATCTGCACAGTTGTGCAAGCTGGTGCCCACACAGCATCTAGCCTGAGTCAGTGGTGACAGGGCCCGTGCAGTCCCTGTGCCCTTGCTCCCTCACCTCTCCACTGCAGATGCTTTCATGGCGTGTTTTCCCACACCTGTGCAGACGGCAATCCAGCCTGCACTGCAGTCTGTGGGACTTGGCTCAGACTCTGAGGGTGCATCAAAGAGTAGGCAGCAGGGTTACACAGAGAGGAGAAGTTCAACTTTAAACTGGCTTGCTGGGGTACAAGCAACGGCTCCGGCTGGAACAACACAAAGAGCAGCATGTGCTGATTTACTACGCGTGGCAGCCTCGCTGATTGCAGCAGAGCTGCACGCTCCAACCGCCTCCTGGCTGGTTCCTTTGTTTTGTTCCCTCCTCAGTACCTGTGTGACTAATACTCATAAACATTGTTTTCATTCCTCGTTTTAAAAAGTTTACTATAAATGTCAGTAGCGTGTAGTGCAATGGCACAGCAGAAGGGAGCACAGAGTGTGTGTGCTGACTGGAGCCCCCAGGTGCCTTTGCCCACTGCACTCTGATGCTGCAAATGGAGTGACATCGGCTGGGCACTGGGCAGGCAGCGTTCTACATCCCAAACTGCTCCTGAAGAGCTAGGAAGTGACAGTGTCACCTCCACAGTGGTTTTACATCTAGGTTTTGGTAAAAGTGCAGATTTGTGCTCTGTTACAAAGCCCAAACATTTTAATAACTGCAAGAGTTTGCTTATGAAATCTGTGTTGTTTGGGCTTTCGCCTTTTAAAATTACATCCCTGTATCTTTCTCTTTACATGTAATTTGGTTTCATCTGAAGCTTTTAAAGGACTGTCTTACTTGACTGGACTTGTGGGTAAGGCAATCATGTGCAGTTCAAATAGCTCAATTATTCTGTTTCCTGTCAGGATGCAAAAAATCTGCTCAAAATACAGATAGCTATTTCCTGGTGATCATCTAGCTCCTCAGTTGATCTCACCATTATGCTCTCTAACAGTTTTCACACAGTTTTTGCACCTTCCTCTTTAAGAGAGCACAGACCTACAAACTGCAAAGTGAGGAGGCTTTGATTATATATGAGGATGTCTTACTGAAGACTCTGCCACTGGATAACATGCTGGGTGATTGCCTCAGGCTCTGGTAACAGTGTCATATATATCACAGGTACCACCGGGCCTTCTGCCATGAGTACAGCATGACACAAATAGCTTGTAGGGATTGTGTCCTCACGTCCCAGTCTTGCAAGGCTGTACAGCAAAAATGCTGGAGACAGAACTTGCCTAGCAAGGGTCTAGTCTCCTGAAGGTTAGAGACTGCACTGCAGGGTAGAGTGCTGGGGAAACCCACACCCTGGAAGAGATGGGAACTGGCACTTGCAAATGACACCATTGCCCACCTTGTCTATCCTTCCCCCATGTCCTACTTAGCCTCCCCAGAGGTGACCATATCACAGAAATCAAAAAGCCATGTAACCTTATCAAAAGCTTCACAGGTTTCAAACTTAGAAAAGGAAGTCAAGAATAGTTTTCTCCTACCATGCCTATTTCTGCTGGTTACACTGGGGCAAAACTTCAATTCTCCTTCACTGGGTGTAGCTAAGCAAAGTTAAAGCCAGTTCTCTGGATGCATTTGAATCGTTATAGACCTCCTGATTAAGCCACCAGGACATTGACTTTTGTCACTGTCTCCACATTCTGGCATAGAAACATATTGTGCAATCATAATTTTAATCTTAGTGGTGGTCTTAGTTCTACTTTCCACTTCATTCCTACATCTCTCCACCCTCTCGAACTATTTAATTAAATTTTATGTTTGTTTGTTTGTTTTTAATAAAAAGAAAGCAAAACAGTCTTGGCAAAGCATCTCATAATGATCATCTTGTGGATGAGACTTGTGTTTAACAGAACATCATGCAACAGGAATGAGAAAATTATCTGAATAATTCCACATACCTGACATGAGCAGCAGGTTATAGATGGGGTAGGTCAGGAGAGAGAGCTAACATATTTAAGGAAAATATCTGGACTGCTTTTAATGTGTGGGTAAATGTGCATGGAAGCTGAACATGTCATTGTTCTTAACTACCATTAAAAAAGTGACCATGAAAAAAATCTGTCTATGTTCAAAGAAGAACTTTTCTGTTTCTTCACTATAACCCTATACTGCTGTACGAGGAACATAATAGATGCAGCCAAGCTTTTCTTTCTTTCTTTCTTTTTTTTTTTTTCTCTCTCACAGTTGATGGTGCAACTGCAGGAGGAAAGATCATACAGACTTCTTCAGAGAAGAGACTAAATCAATGTTCTGCATTTCTGCCTCTTTGAAATAAGAAGTAGAAAACAATGTCCTAAGATTACCTTGAAAAATTCTGCTTCATACAAATTACTAACAGTAACATCAATACAGACAAAAGCCGTACCCCAAACATTACACACTTGTAGAATTAGTAATTGAAACAATATTAAATTCCTGTTTTCACCAGTTACATCAATTCTAATCTGTGTCCTACACATATGGGGTGTGCTATTTAAACACAAGCAGTAGAAAAACAAATTATTCCTTTCTAGAATTTGTATATGTACCACATAACATGAAAAATAGAAAACAGAAATAAATTGACTTCATTAGTGGCAAACCTGTAGTTTTGTAGGATTACAAAAGGGTACCAACACCTCAATCACTGGGAAGTTTGAATGTTTCTGAAAATACACTGCAATATGTGTATTAAATGTGGGGAGAGATAATTTATCTGCTTTCACACAGATTATTCTGGTTTGCAAGGGCAGAGAACTGAGAGATTTTATTCATTCCATGTACACACACCTTTGTCAGAACTAATAACCCAATTCAAAGGCAAGAAATTTCATAGTACTTAACTATGTGGCCTCTTAACATGTCATGCTGATTGAATTCATATGATCGTATATATTTGGACGTCAAAAGCCGTTTATTTGTCTTAATTAGAAACACAAATTCAGTGCAACTTGCCTAGAAAACAAATTCATATACATTACCTCTGAGCAATGAGAAACAGCACTGCTTGAACAAGGCTATTTAAATCTCTGTGGTTGGCAGCGTTCATCAGTGAATTTGTTTACAAAGTGGGGAGAATGAGATGCTGTCAAAGAATGAAAAATAAAAGCTAGATTTCTTGGGAAGGAGACATCCGTCTTTTTCTATTTGCAAATGCTGACGAGCAGGGTTTAAGGAGGGCTAATGTCATCCATTCATCTTAATTAACGAGTTAATTGCTCGTGTATCCTGATTTGGTTAGCTGATCTTGCTAGCATGAAAAGCATTTGCTTCTGTGTATTTTATTGGCCACTATAATGACATCATCAGTAAGACTCAGGATTTACTCATGCCTCAGCCTAAACTCATAACTTAAATATCCCACATGATAAAGTTTTCAGAAAGAAGGAGTTTTTAAGCACGGTGCAGACGGCCAAAAGGTCTGTTCAGACCTTGTTCAGAAACCATTAAAATGTCTCAGTTCAGCCATCTTTGAAGTATTACTTGAAAGTCTAAGTAAGTAAAAAGTAATTTTAAAGCCTAGTTCTCAGCAAATGCATATATGGAAGTAGCATGTAACGTGTAAAAACCACATATCGAATATAACAGAAAGATTTAATACTATTCAGTTTTTCACATCTGTAGTCACAGCCAAGCAAGCAGTGACACAAAAACAAAGGGGAGAATGACAGCATGCTCTCTGGACTACACACCAAATTGGTCATATGTCTTAGAGCACAGAGGGGAAACTCAGACGTAAAGAAACACCAGCTGACTAACTAGTAAGAGGGTGAGGGTTTTCTGTACAATGTCTTTTAACATTTACTGCAGTTCCTGGTGTTATTCCTTAAAGATTATTCACAGCAATGAAATCCAATTTTATGTAAAACGGCCAGCAGTAGTGCTTTTTGATTAATCAGCTCTGCAGTACTTAGAAATAAAAGAATACATTACAAAACATAATACATGGTATTCACTTATAACAGTAATGAGTCTTTAGAACTGATCTATTTATGTCATGCTTCTTTAACGGGATCAATTTCAGTTGCTAGTAACACAGATAACTTACATGAAGCGTTGAACTGGCCTCTAAGAAGCCTCGTGACCAAACTTAAGTGGTCCTAACAGCCTCACATGCTCTGAGTACTTCCTTGGTTTGGTAACAGTCACAGAGCAGCTCCTCTGACTCTGCTGAGATATCTAGAAGACACCAGAAATAATGCAATGTGGTGCTACAGCTCACCTAGGTTTATGAACTTCATGGAAGACTTCACTTTGTATTCTCTTTACGCAGCTGAAACTTCTCAACTGCCTGGTTCAGAGGCCAGTTCTGGCTCACCTGTTTTTAATGACAGACTAGATGTTTTGGTTTTAGCACTGATCACCTTTCCATGTTTTCTCAGAAAACTTTCTGTAAAATATAATTTAAAAAATTCTAATAATCTCTGTATGATAGAAACACAAAACTACCTTGCCCCTCTCAGAAAAGCAGTGGGCAAGTCCAGGACATACAAAGGAGTATGGTGCAGTGGACCCATATCATCCCAAGACTGAAATAGCCAGTCCCAGAACCAGCCTGCCTGTGACACCTTGATGATGCTTCCAAACTAATTAGCCCTGTAGAGAAGCAATGTGTGTGAACATAGAGACAGGACCATACTTCAGCTGTTGCTCTTCTCTTAGGTCTCAGGAGCATACCTTCAGCCAACTCATGCATCCTAACAATTATCTAGCTGTGCAATGTGTAAAGGCAGGAGTACTGAAAAGCAGGAGATTTGTTGGATATCATCAACTCCAGAACTGCCTGGCTGGATAAACTTCAATGCATTGCTTCCACTCAGTCTGTCCTACAAAAAAAGGCAACATAGCCAGTGTATGGGGTTTACAATCAGAGAAGAGGACAACAACAGAGGTTGGATGGGACCTCAGCAAGTCAGCTGTCCCAATCCTGAGCTCAACATGGTTTTTTTCCCAGACTTGAAAGAGCCATGGATTGAGACTCCACAACCTCTCTGAACAACCTGCTCCAGTGGTGAATGGCCCCCAGGGTGAGGACTATTTTTTATGTCAAGAAATGTCTACAGCTATGTAGAAGGTGGCTATGATAGCAGAATATCTCAATAGGGTTTAGAAACCTTTAAAAGGGTGACAAGAATCTCTGTTCCATTTGGGCATCTGGGCAACAGTGTAAGCTTACAGAATGTCTTCTGCACCAAAGTTGAGGCACAGTGTCACTCACAGGTCGGCACGCCGGGAGCTGTAGCCCCAGCTGCAATCTTGCCCTGTCTCATTAACTCATATATCTCTGCAATGCACTCCTCTGACTGACCATATCTGCAGGGTGGTGCAGGAACCAGATGACTGTTCAGAGCACAGCTGAACCCTCAAACCACACCAGTGTTTGCTCTTTCAAGATCTTAAACATACATGTCAGTGACCCTGGAAATAGTTGTAAGAAACTGCAACTTTTTAATGAATTTTGAATCTGTTCTGTTATCTCCAGTTTCTTTTGTTTTCTCATGCTTCTACTTAAACTACAAAGTCATTTCTCAAACACTTAAGAGAAAAACTAAAAACATTCTTGGATATAGACTGTGGACTAGGAGCAGTGACTGTCACTTTTGAAAGCTACTTTACATATCATTAAACTAGAATGTGAGTAAAGAGAACAGTAACATTCTGTTGTTCAATGGAAATGCTTTGGAAAATGCTGAAATAAAATCTCTAGTGGCTTGTGAAGTATTTAGTTCAGTTGTTTAGCAATACCTTTTGATTTGTAAAGCTTCCAAGGTATCTTAGAATAACCTAAAAAATAAAGTTTGCAAAGTTTCCTCTAGCTAAAACCACCTGCTGTAGCTTGAATAGAAAGTAAAAGTTCATAAGCACAAACTTCTTTGGAGATAGGACATTTTGATTTACTCTACAGTAATTTTGGTACACTATGTCAGGCAAAGGCTAGTGCAGCTTCTTACAACATAACTAGCTTGCTAATAAGCATGTGCATGAAGCAGAACAGCACATACAAGGTACAACTCCCTGCCTGTGCCTAGTAACATAAACAGGTCTGATACCATCAGTTGGAGAACTGAAAAATTAAGGCACTCAAAAGACTGATGTAATGGATTAGACATGCTAAAAAGAGATGGAGAAAAGAGGCTGCTAAGAAATGGAATGACATTCAGAAGTGAAGCAATAGACCCAGAATGTTTTATTAATGGAAAAAAAAAACCACCATAAACCTGGGAAAGGGCTTCATCCATGTAGGAGTCAAAACAAAACTGTGAATACCATGATAAGCAAAATTGGTTTTGAAGAAAAACCCAGCATGCTATGTAGGTGTTCAAAGAGCTAACAGATAGAAATTAATTAAAGAAACCCAAAGTAGCAAACCACCCCAAAAAATCCCAACCAACCAACAACCCCCCCCCCCAAAAAAAAAAAAAAACTCAACCACAAATTAAAAGCAAACAAAAAAAACCCCAACAAAACAAAACCAAAAACACAACAGAAAAGGAAAAGAAATCATGCTAAACACAAGATCAGCTTACACTGTGTCCTTGTATTAGGCTGTTAACCCTTTTAGTGTGGAACCATTTTAGTGATTAAAAATAATGAATATTTCAATATCACAGCAGTCAGCTGTCTCCAGTCAGCTTTACACTTCCTTTCCTAAGCCTGCCTCTTCAACCCTCCAGCCTGTGCTTTGCCCCACTATATATCTCAAGCAGCACACCTGCAGCTTACTTCTCGGCTGGAAGGCACAACAGCTACCTTGCCCAGCTCTTTATCATGCTGCTCCCATGCCTACACACAGAATGCACAATTGTCTTGTCAGAAAGAAGCCACACAAATCATTGTGCCCTGTGTGGAAAGCCCACTTGATATTGTATTTTCAGTCACAGAGAATAGGATTCAAAAGAGGGACACAGAATAGGTAATTAAATGTCCTACTGGTTCTAGGGTAGAAGATGCTGATATTACAAGAAACAGTTGTTCACTAAATTCAAAAACACCCACAAAAATGACTTCTGGTTTTAGCAGAACAGAACTAGCCTTTAAAGAATTAAACATTTAGTGATTTTCTTTCTAGAAATTTTTAAAATAATTTTGAATCCAGACAAGAAATATATATAACACCATTAATCTGCAGTCAGATAGGATGGTAGGCAGAAATTGAGCTTAAATGGTGCTAGGGAAGCTGAAAACTAAGTGGCTGCCACACAGAAAACTATGCATAGAAAAAGAGATTTAAGGGAAAAAAATCAGTCTAACACATGTACAGTGCAAGACAAAAACAGAAATAAAACTCCTGTGGCATTTACTATCTAATGTCTTTGCACATGGGTTTCTTTTCTTTGGTTGGTTGGTTTCCCAAAATCTCATCCTGAAAGCTTATACCACATCTAAAGTCATTATGATCATGAATTGTATGCGTCCAAACAGATCTTTCAATCCCCACTTTGAAGTGATTTTTGTAGACATTGGCAAAACGTGTATTGTTTTGGTTCGGTCTGTAGTATGCCATGATAATCAAATTCTGTTCACAGCAGGGCCACATTTTCTAAGATTTTATTTTAGATATTCATTCCCCCCCCCCCAAAAAGATCCTTTATGTGTAATTTCTAATGACATTACGACCTTCTCTAGTTGCCCTCATGACCGAGCTGATTTACAGCACCAAATATTTGACATCTTAGTTTGCAGTCCCAGAAAAAAAAGAGAATAGAAACTGTCCTATCAGAAAAACAAAGCTTCTGACGATGCTGCTTCTGTGGTGAAGTAGTAAAACTGGTACGGTCTGAATTGGGAGTCTACCTGCTTTGTGATTATTTGTTCTGTCAATACCTAGAGGTACCTGCCCTTGCAGTTAGCACTCTGCTTGGCCAAATGCCTCCCCACTGTAAATACAGAGTGGCAATAACCAGACAGATTGGCCTACAGCACGTATGGTTTGCAACACGAATCTCAAAAATGCAAATCCTACTGAGCCAATTTTTTATTAAGTGCTGCTGATGAGCTGTAAGAGACCTCTCTTTCTTTCTTTTAATTTTTTTTTTCCTGGTACACTGTGAGATTAGTGCCACCCATCTCTTGAAAATGAGAGATCCTTACTAAAAGCCATCATCGTATCCATGAATCCTAACAGAACAGAATTTATACAAATGTCTATATTTATGGGTGTAAATGTTGAGGTTGATTCAGGAAGAATTTTCTTTGTCACTGGAGCTCAGGTTGCTATATTTAATGCCATTTCTTTTGATACTACTTTTTTGTTTTGTTTGGTTTGGGTGTTTTTTTGGTGTTTTTTGTTTTTGTTTTGTTCCACCTTACCTAATTTTATGGTCACGTGAATGACTGAGAACTGAAACACAACTATAGGTTGAGTTAGGGAGATGACAAGCAGAGGCTGATGTCAGTGGTCTACAAGGATGTAGAGAGTAACAGAATATCTATCAAATCTAACATTTAATAGTTTAGCTTGTATAAAAAAAAAAAAGCAATAAATTTGACCATTCATTCCCTCTTGGGGCATTCAACCATGGTTTCACAGTTGATTAAAATCCTTTGGAAAGAACTAAGGACTGAGGGGGGTGGCTTTTCTATTTCATCACATAGCCAAGATTTTCTTTTTTCACACTAAATTCTCCATTTAAGTATAACATATTAGCTGCCGGTGGCCTTTGGAAAGCTAGTGGTTCATACGATACTGGCTCTCCCTCCTTCCATCTGCTAGCCTGCATCACAAGAAAACTAAAATATATATCAAATAATACTTTTTAGGAAACTAACTGGTACAGGTGCTGCAAGAATCTCTCATAAAAGGTTTTGTGTCAGAATTTCCCTATTAAAGCTCATCTAGAAAGTTGGAAATCCTTGTATTTAAGGGTTTTTCATTAGTAGCACACACTAAACAATGATCACTGCTGTACGATGAGAGACAAATTAATGAATCAAACATTACAGATTTCATCACATTGGCTCATTTGCATTTAAGCTGCTATCCAGCTCTGTCATGCATTTGCTTTTAAACGAGCCCCTGTGGATAATGCTGCAATGTTTGATTCATTAATTTGTTTCGCAGTGTACAGCAATGCTCACTGTTCAGTATACGGTGAAATACTTTGAAAATATTTGTTTTAACCACCTATGTTTTATTTTAACAAAGAAATAATGACGCTGAAGAAGGAAATGCTGGCTGGTTTGCAATGCAGCCCCTGCCAAATTTCCCAGTTGCTGCCCCAGCCCATCATTATACCACTGTGATATTATCTGGATTAAGTCTTCACAGCTTGCTTTCACATATTCTACAATTTCATAAAGCTTTGAGCCAGCTCTTTGGGTTAGTATTATGATGCCCAATTCAGCTCCTGGGAAGTTAAAGGTGGCTTTAAGCCTCTACTCTCTGATCCTTGGATCGGTCCCAAAGAGTGACTTAGATCAGCCTCCTGGATGCTTGGTGACATTCTGCCACTACTGTGCCTAGTGCACCGGTTCCTCCACATTACAGCAGAATGGGTTGCTTGGCACAGCCATCTCTGCAAGAGCTGCAAAACTTTGGAATTGGTTTTTGGTTTGTAACAGCTTGAATTTGGTGACCTTACAGTATGCTGAAAGCACCATCTGTTTTAGAAGGAAAAAGAGGCATGTTCCCTAGCTGGTCAGTGCATGGAGACAAGCATTTTGGTAATTAGCTGAGTAGTTGAGTTCTTGAGTTCCTATTTGAACTCAAATTTGTAAGTTTAGGTACTCGAGTACAACACTAATTATACACATAACGTTTTGTTGTAGGGATCAGTGATCTTCTTCAGTGCAGAAGAAATAAATACAGGTACCAAATGCAAAAGACGGAAGTTGATTCAGTAAAGAACAAAATGTCTCTTTAGCTAGAACCCCTTCCCTCTGGCATTGCCATGATGTGCATCTTGCAAGGTTATAAAGGTAAGCTCATTTGACAAGAGGATACATTTGGACTCCAGGATTCATGGAAATAAGAGCTGTGCTGGGTTTTTTTCACAAAGGAGGCAGATTTGCATATGTTGAGAAATGGAGTTAAGCATCATCAGCACATTATATTGCACACCACTCACCTCCCATTTTGTATTGTTTTTTAAAAATCATTTTCTACGAGCGCTGCGTTACATAGGTCAGACAGGAAAAAATAAATGCAGTTGTTACCAAAATAAAAAAAACCATCAAGGCAGAAAAGCTACACTCTAAACCTACATTCCAGAGGTCTTAAATAGAAGTGAACATAATTTTCACCTTTGCTTACTCAAAGTTATGCACAAATACAACTCTACACAACAACAGAATGATGACCAAATTAAAAAGCCCAAAACTAAAAAAAAAAAAAAAGCAAACCCACAAACAACCCAAACCCCCCCACCACTCCCACCCTCAAACCTAAAAGAAACACAAATTCTGCCTCACTGTCAAACATAACCTGTGAAACTACAGCTTGCCAGGTGCAACCACCACAAAGTCTACTCTACAGCCAGAATAATCTGATGCCAGGAGGGCCTGCTTGGGTTGTATGTGAGCCCTCTACTGAGCACACCAAACAAAAAAAGTAGTCTGCTGTTTCCATCACATCAGATGGCCTCCGAGAAAAGTTATTCTTTTTTATTGCCTGTGTAAGAAAGGCAAAGTGAATTTTCTAAGGGACACTCATAGCTTTGGAAAGGCAGTTTGGTGTTTTTTCTAAAATATATGCCTGGTATTTTCTGTAGGTGAAAACTGCTTGATCTTTCCTTACGAATGCAATAAATGTTATAGCTAATCATATCCTTAGTTCTACCTGCAAAGAATTATATAATGCTCATAAGGTGGGAAATTCTAAAAAAATATTGAAAGGTTGGAGTAATTTTAATGTTTATTACAAAATATGTGCCTCATTAAAAAGTACACATTTTTAAAAACAATATGCTCCATGTTTTCCATCCTTGAGAGATCATATTTCACAAAGACAGATCAAAGGCTCTCAGAGAACACCTATCCTGTCTTTATACAATGGCCAGAATTCATAAATATTCTTGTAGGAGCTAGCTCAATCCAATTACAAGACTATTTTATACTGAATGCCCAATTAGGTCACTCTTGCTCAAGGTAGGAATCACTTGCTCAAGGTAGGAAACACTGAAAAAGAGTGGCAGGAAGGTGAAAACATGGAATTCAGTATTAAGATCATGTTAACTACACTATACTACTGTTTCCTTCCCAACTCTCCCATCAGGCTCATATAGACCTAAAGCAGTAATGATGGATGAGGAAATAAATTTTTTGTGTGAATGATGCAAGTGTTGTCCTCCTCCTATCTTAATCAGAAGAAACTCTTTGGCTCGTTGCTTCCCTAATGCATAAAATACCTCCAGTGCACAGCATGGCTTAGTCTCCTAAAATAGCTGACTTCAGAGTACATTATCAAATTTCACAGACTCTGCTATCAGAAATCAACCATTTTTAAACCCCCCAAAATCCCAACCCACATTAACAGTTTCATATACCTGGTTAGAAAAAAACAAAACCAAACAAACAAAAAAACCAACCACAACCAAAACCAAACAAGAAAAAAACAAACAAACAAACAAAACCCCAAAAAACCCACAAGCAAAAGCAAAACCCAAGGACCCCCTTCCAAAACCCAACAGTCTTAAACTACAGTGGGGAAGATTCAAGAAAGCTGGGTAAAATTAGTCCCAACCTTATGAAATCACATCAAGTTTATTTAAGCACAGCAGACTGCTATGCTGCCTATGAATCTCCATTCTTAGTTGTTTTTTTTTCAACTGATAAAGCAGGATAATCTCCATCAGTTATAATTTTGTTTTAGGAAGTCTTATCCAAGTGAGTCGTCATTCTGGCTAACGCTTCCTCAGCTCTTTCAAGATATTTTATCTTCCATTTTATTTAGTCAAAAAGAAAATCAATTCAACAAAAACATCAACACACAAATAAACTAACAGTCTTAATTCTTCCATGAGCATGAAAGTGTCCTCCCATACTTCTCACTGATATCCCTTCCATTTACAGAAAATTCACATATCAATTAAAGTTACCTATTAATTAAAAGATTGTCTGGAAAAATCCTTGCTAATTGGAAGTAAAAGAAAGTGTAAAAAAAGATCAGAATACTGAAGCTTTGAATTTTAATTACTTACTCCCAGGTTTGTTCGTGATCCCTCAGGTGTTGGCTGGGCAACAGCAAAGAGCTGAAAAAAAAAAAAAAAAAAAGAAACAAAATTATTTTGCAATTCCTGCTATGGGGAAAAAATGTGTTGAGAAGGCTTCCAATTTTCTCTTCTTCTCTTGTTTAGATTTATTCCTTATTAGTGTACTTTTAAGAGAGTATTGACACACAGAGAAAACAAGATTCCAGAAGATTGCAGGCAACTACAGTGAATCATTGTTCTACAGATTTTATAGTTTGGGAGATTTTAATAACATGAGAGTTCCCATTGTGTTTCTCTCACAATGGGGAACAGCAACATAATTATAAAAGTGGGAATAATGTGTAGAAATTTGGCATAAGGACTACAGTTTTTATCAGATCACGCACAGATATATAAAATTCGACATGTTTATTTTATAAGCATCTAAACAGAGAAGACATTAATAGATGTAATAACAAGTCTGGAACTCAGAGAATTTTATCTCTCCTCTCTAATTACCCATTGTGGGGGTTGACCATTTTCTCTGTTACAGTTGATCTATCTTAACAGAGAAGGATACTTCATCTTAGGAAAGGTATTCTATAAATACAGAGAACGTGAAGAGCCTGTCTGCTTTTCCTCATAAAAATAACCAGACTCTCCCCCGCAAACTCACAGTATTTTAGTAACCCAAATTTCTTAGTGTCCTTTCACTAAGGTCAAAGATCTGAGCACTTGATTTGGGTTAGTAATTTTTACAGGAAGAAAATTTGTTTGTGACATTTTACAGAAAATCTTGAGGATTTCAAAAGGTTTCTGATGAATGTGAGAAATTGGGCCATCTGAATCAGATTTACACATTCAGTTCCCCCAGAACTGGAATAAGGATTTTCATTTTTTTATGACATACACACAGCATATGTACATCTGTTAAAAAAAGTTCAATTATCGGCAAAGCTGCTCTTGCAAATTAACTTGCACACAAGTAGATGACAATAGCATGTACAACTGAGGTAAAGATGCTCATGTTATGTAAGCTGACTTTCCTCAACACACTTGAGTTCCAAATTGTGGAAAAAAAAAAAAACCAAAACAAACCTCCAACCTTCAAATGGATCACAAATGCTGAACACCTCACTAGGTACTTATTTACTATGTATATAGACCACATTCAGATATACTAAGAGAAAATGCTAAGCAGAAACTGCAGATATGTGTGTAGGGATGTTCAATTCTGATGCAGGACACAAGACCATTAAAGCAGCAGATGCTTCTTTAAAGTGCATTTAAGGGATGTGTAATGTTAAATATCTTACATTCCACTTATATTAAGTTCATGATCAAGGTTTTCTTAACAGATAACTAAGACTTCATGACCTGTAACAATACAAGTCATGTTCAGTCACACTCACCTGGCTGCTGGTGTAGCAGCATATATTCAGTTATATATCAAACAGAGCCTGCTGCTCACTGTATTCAGTTAAAAATTCTGAACACTGTGATATTCAATAATTCTAGGAGCTTTAAATAAATTAAAATAATAAAGTACACAAAGAGTGGATAAAGTACACAAAGAGTGGATGAAGAATAGGGCATTAAAAAAAATCATCAGTTACAAATGAAAAAAAAAGGAAAAAAAAGAGCAAAGTGAGCAGGTCTCTATGATCCATTGTGTTTTGAAGCTCAGTGTCTTTCAAACGGGGACAACAACTTGTTTACTGCAGTTTACTGGGGGACAGGCCATATAAGCACAATCTTATTTATAATTGAAAGTGCATCACACCAGGAGTAGCCATGATACATTCAAACGCTCAGGCTACAGTTACTGAGACATTTTATGAATCTGTAATTCATAAAAGAATGCCTCATGAAAATTCAAGACATCAGCAGGTCTTATGTAGGTTACTTGTAAATATGACTTTAAAAATTAATACATATTCTTTCTGGAAGAATGAGAATCTTCTCTGAGGAAATGACAATGCCATATGCAGTTGAACTTTGACTTTAAAAGCTGAGAAAGTATTTTGTAGCTAACACAAAGTGTAATTTCAAATGTTTTGATTTAAGAATTTATTCAAATGACAGTTCTATCTTCTACTGCTATTATAAAAAAACTTCTTTTTCTAACCCACGACAGACCTACTGCACCTGCTCCAAGGTGATAAAAATACCTTTAAAAGTATTTTACATCCAAGTAAAACATCTAATTCAATGACAGCAGAAGTGACTGCAGACAAAACATCATTACACTAATCCACAGGTATATAAGACACTAAGGGTGGCAGGATAACTCAGACTATCCAAAGGGATAGATAACACCCATCACTCATGAAATTCACCCAGCTCATTCATGACAAGTTATGTTCAAGAAGTGCCATTAAAACGTAACAGAGGAAAACTTTGTGCTATCACTGAAAGCAAAGAGTTGGTGTCCCTAAGCATGTGCCACAGTAAGGTGCACCAGGGGAAGCTCATCCTGGACTTGACTTTTTTAAGGTCTACTGGCAATTGAAGAGCCAGGTGTGGAATGTCTACACTCATGACATATGTGCAGACTACATTCCTTCCACAAACACCGACTGTTGGCTATGGATGCTAATCTGAGAGAGAAACTGCTCTGCATGTGACACTTTACAGTCACTGATACAATGAATAAATTCTGTCATGGAGAATCATAAAAGTCTTTTTATAGCCAATTATAGTAGCCACTGGATTCTTGTATTTCCTCTGGAAATGAGGATGTAGGATGAGAATTTTTCTGATCAACAATGTTTTATTATATCTAAAGTATAAAGAAATGTTATGCATCCTTCTCTGTTGAAAATGGAACAACGAAATTAGGAGGACCAAGGAGCGGGAAAATACATGGCAAATTCTCCCACTGTTTTGCATTATGCAAAGCCTTCAATAAACCACCAGCTGGAAACAATCGTCAGTTCCTAGGAGAAATGGTAAATTCTAGAGATCATTTTCAATATAATTCTCACAGGTTTTTCTCTCTTCAGCACTAGTTTACGGATTTAAAACTTTGGGATTTTATTTTTCTGTACATGAATTATTGAATTATTTGTCTCTTCATATACACATTCAATCCTTAAAATCCAGACATCTTTAAGCAGTAAACCAAAAATCTTAATAATTATGACTATTTCCAGGAAGAATTTTTCAGTCCACTGACTCAGTTCCAAATTGCTCTGAAAGTGTTCTTAAAAGAAGAATAAGAAGTTGTTATTCATGAAGCTTTGCTTCTTTTGTTATTCTTACTTGCTGGCATCCAGCATGAACTCCAATATTTTGTGCATATTACTGTTAATTTGTGCTTCATGGGCAGTGGCTGCTCTTTTCTTTTATGGTAGCAATCAATGACTGCTTTTCAATAGTTATGAGACAGAATCCTATATAAAAATGGCAAATCATATTAGGCTTCTATATGATCCTTGATCTTTTGCCAGCATGTCTGATCTATTTCCAGAGTACACGAGCCAGGCTATGTGCCTTGGTTAATAAATAAACAGTTCCTGTAAAATTTCTTTTTTCTCTTAAACATGTTGTTTGAAGAAATCTGTGTTGGATTTCAAACAGGATCTCTTCTTTTTTCTTAAGAGAACATTAATAGTGTCTTAGGTCTGAAATTTTAGAAATGAAGTAAAGCTCTTTCTCTTTGTTTCTTTATCTCTCCTTTTTTTTTTTTTTTTTTTTTTTTTCCCCTAGTGAAGTTTTTGGCAAAATATTTCTCTGTGTATTGCACAGTATGTTATTAACATGATCAGCACAGATTTTCTAAGTCCCAACAGCCTGGTCTCTTATGAGTGATAAATTTCTCTTCTTCCAATGAAGTGAAAGGGTAATGTATGTTCATTAGAATTGAAATAATTTGCTGACTGTTGAGTGCCTTTCTGGGTCTATTCTTGGCCAATATGAAAAATTCTATCTCACTATGATTAGCAGTATAGGCCTGTATCAACTGGAATATGGACTATAGCTCCCAAAACAATTTAAAGTTACCACTAAACATTTAAAGCACTCAAACAATAACACTTTAGCCACTGCCAGCTTGGTCTGCATTCGACGGTTTTGGCAAGTGTTTACTTACCAATTCTTCTATCAATTAGAAACCTATTTTGGATTTACTGTTATATTTAACAGGGTAACTGTTTTAGAAAGACAAACTGTCTATTAATCCTTCACGATCTGCTTTTCTATATTTTTGTCTGGTGCAGAAGTGGAAAGTACAGGTACTCTTCCTCAGGACAGACCTGCTGAGATTAGTAGCAGTACAGCACAGGAGACTCTTATCAGCTGAACACAGCTAATATGTATCAGCTTCTCATATTTCACACCCCGAGATTGTGGGATGGAATGAAAAAGCTACATTCTCCAGCACTGTGCAGGACAGCTCTTTCATAAATTTGGCCACTTTTCCAATGCTGCTAATGAAAAGTGAAACCAAAAATGCAGGATGTGAGCCAGTATTGTATGCCTGTACACAAGGTACTTCTGATTTTGGATGAATTCTGCTAAGTCTGGGGACTGGGACACGGTTTTTTTCCTACTGGCATCATGACCCTTCATTTATGAATGTCCAATTTATAAAAAATTATGGTGATGACTTTTGCTAATTTCTAGGATTTCTAAATGAGTATGAAATACTTTGCCAGTTGAAGAGAAAGCACAGATCAATAGATTGGAGAAGGATCTGAGCAGAGCAACGATCATGCTATAAATGTCAGAGCTGAGCAATTTCCACACAAATAAAATAAAGCTGCCATCGGCAAATAGTTTCAGTCCTGAAGTGTCAGACTACCACGGTGTGACTGTGTTACAATCTCAAGGTCGCTTATGTGGAGAGCAGGTAGCTTGACACTTGGCAAGCCAATATCGCAGCTCTGCCTTTACATATAGTTACTCCCCAAGAAGACAAAGCTTCACACTTCAAAGTGACTTCCACATTTCACACCCCTTTCACAAACTAAAGAGCCCAAGACAGGAACTCAACAGAGATTTTTTTTTCTTTGTATTTAGCTTGTAACTTTTTCTTTCATGAAGAAAAAGAAGAAATAAGGAAGATGCAAGGTTTGTATCTTACAATTTGTTACAGCCTATGGCTTCTGTCCTCTCACCAGAACATCACAGAGGTTTGACAACTGACTAGCTTTGCCTTCTGATACAGACAACTGATACCTGAGGCTGACAGCATCAGGTTGGGTCTTGAATGAGATTCTGAAGAGCTAATGTGACTCTCAATCTTACAATTCGAGTGTTGTGCTGCAAGATGATAGTGATACTTTTTTAAGGCAGGAAAGCCAGCTGTTATTACAATGCTGGCTTACAGTTTCTCACCCCAAAGCTGCTGCATTTTCATGAAAGCAACTCTTTAGTAATAGACTTCTGCATCTCATCTACAGCTTGAGATTGACATATCAAAGTCCTATTCACCTCAGAGATGTTTGTGCTTTCCTTATCATCTTATATTCCTAGAGCCTAACTGGTCTAGCCTTCTGTCCTACTGCTCAGACCATCCATGCATGTTATGTCAAACTAAATAACCCATTTTAATGAGATCCCAATATTCAATTACAGTGTCAATCTCTGAAATCTAATTCATTATTCAACATTTTAAAATAGGATAAAATATATGGATTTTGAACTCTGTGGGTCACTAACAAATCTGAATAACAAAAAGGTATATTGAGGGAATTTTAAAGTTTGACATGAGAGTAAATGGGAAATTTTCAGAAGAATTCAGTACTCAAGAGCTCTCCTCCTGCCATTTTTACCAAGACACTTGAAGGCAGTCAATATCTCACATAATAGGAATATTTAATAGTGCAGCCATTTCTTTCAGTGTCTAAATGCTGAACAAACATTTTGAAACCATTGCTCTGTTGGCTCTAACCGCAATGTCCTGATGTCTGGGGTTAACAATAATTAGATATGAAACTTCAGATATGATAACGAGCAGCTTTCATGAACAGCCTTAAATTCATGAAGACAATAACCTCTCCTCCTCAATGTATTCAGCATTTTCTGTGTGAAGTGCTGCTATAATTTTAGCTGATCTATAATCTCTTTCTGAACCATGATGAACATACAAGTGCTGCAAGCCTCTACTCTTGTACAGGGTAACCAGAGTTTTTTGACATTTAAAATACCTAGTGGCATGACAAGACTTTGTATTTGCATATACATAAAATGTGCCAGGGAAACTAGACGAGTGACAAACCATCAACAACAAGCTGCAGCATTGCCTGTGGCTTTCACATGAAGCATGGTTGCATATAAAAACGTTACGTTGTTGAGAGAGAGCAGCTTGACTGCCATGGTCTCTGTTTTATACACACAATCCTGAAACAGAAAATGTCTCTCTTCAAAATTGCTGTAAAGAAGAAAAGTGTTTATTACATTTATTTAAAACCTTTTTGTGTTGTCAATTGGTTGAGGGGGGAAAAAAGTTTCCTTTCTGATACAATATTTGAAATAAACTTCCAGGTGAGGATTTTCTTTCCCATCCATCCCTGACTACAAGCAATGGTCTCTCCTGAGGTTAAACCAGGCTATATGATGCCTGTGAAAGGTTCGTTATAGCTTACTACTGCATCCCACCAGCACACCTTCCATCTCTCACCTGAAGAAGCAGCTGCACTCTACAAGTAAACTTATGGCTAGTGAGAATTAATGTCACTGAAAAGTAAAACATGATTTTGTTTTCATGTGACTGATAGTGCATATATTCCTCAGAATCACAGTAGAATCCAGAGGGACATTTCATGCAGCTGAAACAAGCAACTCATGCAAACCATCTGCAGCTTAACCACATGACAGACCCAGTGGTGATTTCACAGTTGCCAGTGAAACAAAGTCTGATTCCTTCCAGAGAGAAAAATGCTGCTGCAAAACAACCCAGAATGTTTTAGACCTTGGTGTATGAGTCTTGTGAGAGCTGACCAAAGGAAAAGGAGAATAAAGTAACAAAGAAACTAGAGCTAAAAAGGAAACCAAACTAAAGCTTAAAAATCCCTTAAAGCTAGAAACTAATGCACAGAGTAAAATGCACTTTTGTTGCATAACACCCTGCTTTGTCTCCAGCTAGTAAGGTTACATATTGGATGAGACTGTGCAGTAAGTGCCCAAGTGCCAAATTTAGCATTTCATGCTTTTAGCTAAGGCATTTGTACAACACAAGTTAAAAATAGAACATGGAAATAGGTATGAGTTTCCCTTGCTAAAAGTTTCTTATTTTTCTAATGATAGCAATTATTTTTTTTTTTCAGAATTGCTGATGGGTACAAACTGATATCACAGGGAATAATGAATCTGTAAGGGCCAGAACTGTAAAAGGCTCCCACATTTCCCTGCTTCTGAAGAAGAGGGAGTAACTGCTTTCCATAAAGAGCTCCACTCCAGCTGCTGGGAGAGGATGAGTCTCTCACTGCATCACATGCCTGACTCCCCAGACTGCACCTGCTCTGTAACCCTCGAAGACACATCACAAGTAGTTCTTCAGAAAAGTTAAAGCAGTTTGCACAAATGCTCAACTCAGTAACACAAGCTACACAGGAGGCACACATCAGCTCAGCAGCAGACAATGCTGGACTCAGAGGGAAGGGTTCTGTGACACACTTCACTAAAACCTGACATTGGCAAATGAGGAGTAGAGATGGATTTAGGAATGGTATTTGTTTCCTCTTCCTGCTGTGTATGTTTGGAAAGGAGGTAGTGATTTTGTGGGACAGGAGAGCATACATTGATGAGTGCTTGGTAGGTCACAGCTGCTTTAGCTGACATCTGTTACACATCTATTAATCAGTGATCCCTAAGTTATTTGGGTTTTTTTTTTTTTGGTGGTTTGTTTGTTGGTTTTTTTGGTGTTTTTTTTTTTTATTATGTTTGCAAGTAGCACAATCACATTCCAAGCAATTTCTGCAACCATGGAAGCAGCTAATAACCTTATCTTGAATCTTGTTTCACAAAAAAATTACTCTGATTCTCTATAGAAGACTGAAAGTATCTCTGTACCATTACTTTTGACAAGGGTAAACAAAAGGCAGTTTAAGAAAACTACTTTCATTTACATTGCTGATCTGATAGTCACTGTCACATCACCTGTTTCCTTGATGTGACTTCATACTACCCAGCACAAGATGACTCATGAATCTTAAAACAGATAATATCCCCACCAGGCTTTATCACTTTCAGAGCCTCATATATTACACAAACTTGCTTCTATCTCTTCTGTAAGGAATTCCTACCTGAAAGAGGTTACAGGCTACACCTTTTCTATTTGTAACTTCTTGTGAGTGTTTACTGCCTCAGGTACCAAACATACTTTGCCTTTTGGCTGCTGAGACACACTGATGTCCACACTGTATATAAAGCTATGGATCTCAAAAAGCAAAAAAACATAATCATGCTGAACTGCTAACTAGTGAAAAAATAATAACTGTTAAACTTCTATCAAATCTTTCCACATACCCTGTGCTTTGCTTATGTCAAATCTTCAAGAATGCCAACAGACAATAGGTTTTAGTGGTATTTCTGTATAATACACTTGTTTGTTAAGATGACAAGAAGGACTGCTCTTATACTGTGTAGTTTGGGCTACATAATCTGGGGACATAAGAAATGCAGCTATCAGGCAGCTGGCTGACCATTTCTTACCTGGATGCCTACATAATGAAGAAAAGAAAAACAAAACAACCCTTTTCTATGGCTCTCGTATTTACAAGTTAGGTGAAGAAGTTTCTCTATACCTTGCTATTGTAAATTCAGTTCCATTGTAGCAGCTGACACCTTTGAGGTACAGGCTGTCATCAAGCCCAGCAGCCATTTATCAACACAGAAACATAATAATATAATTACCCAAAAAATAAACAGGATAATCTGCAATGCTTATTGGCTTTGTTCTGCAGTCTGCAAGCTCCTGAAGGTAACAAAAGCTTTAAATACATGGATTATTAAATTAAAGCACCCACGGTCATGAAATCTTTGGTGTTTAAGTATTTTCTTGCAATGAATTTTCTGTCACACAAAGGAAGTTATCTTTCACTAACAAACCTCTAAGAGCATCAGTCAAAGAAGCTCCAAAAATCAGTTGTTTTAATTGTGTTTCATGACTAAACTGCAACAAAGAGGTGGGTGATAACTTAAGCTGCCTAGTTTCACATCCAACAGAAGTACCTAAATTAACCATTGGATCCCTCGTACAGCAATTAAAAGGGTGAAAAATTCTTAGTTTCGAAATAATTTTACTTAGACTTCTTTGAACTGCTTCCAAATTCTTCCTCTCCTGCCCCTGCGGATACAGTTAGCCAACAACACAAACTGCCTATCTTGGGAATATCAGCTAAATTCCTAAAATAAGACTCTATGACTACCTGCTGCAAAACTTCCATCGTATTAACTTTGTTCCATTCTAGCAGTAACTCTAAAAAGAGAGCTTAAGAGAGTATGGCACTTGTGGAAATGGTGTCACCTATGGAAAACACATTTTAATAGCAAAGAGAGCACATTGCATTGTCAAGCTTGTTTCTCAGCAAAGGCATACAATATTTCCTTCTTTCTTGGAAGTCCCTGTGTTCTGAGTTGCTATTTCAAATTAACCTAGATATGGAGATTAAACAACCATTTGGGAAAACGTGCTAATCAGAGGGAAATAACAATGTCTAGTGTTTCTCAGCCAGTGTGGCTTTAGTACGGATTAAATTTATAGCACAGAAAATGGAGATGACTCTTAGAAATAAGAAATGAAACCATCTATTTTCTGTGACCTCCTATAGTAAACAAGGCTTGAGCACAGCAGCTGTGAGAATCCCCTGCATATGCTGGTGGGTGGCAATCCAGGGCTGACTTGATTTCAGGCTGCATCCCTAGTGAGTGAAGGAAAAGCTGGCTTATTCATTTTGTGGCCTTATTCCAGTTGCCAAGCTTCATCTCCTCAATCTTGCAACCCTTTGTGCTCACAACTCTTTATAGGAAAGCCCCCAAAAATTCCCTTCATCAACGTAAAGCTAAGTGCAGAGAGTTGACTTTTGCAACCAGTATCTTTTACCACCATTTTAAGGTTCACATGACACGGTGTACTTGAGGTCCTGGGTAGCAGAGAGCTGAGTCAGGTTGGCTCATTTCAGATACACATTTAAATGTGGCACTGAGGTGGAGCCTCCAGGTGGGCCATGTGTTCAAGAAGACAGCTGAACCAGACTCACAAGTCTGATGACAAGACTGCACTGTCAAAATGGTCTTTACAGTCAAAGGAAACAACTTTTACAGTCAAGTCAAAACAGACAAGAGAAAACAAAGAAGTCATCTGAGGTTCTAGAAGCCATTACTTCTGGGAAACAACATAAAGGTCACAAAGTTGTACAAATCTGTCATCTCACACAACTGTGGACATCTGTGGATCAAGGAACACCTCCAAATCTCAGTCACCGGCAAATGACACAGAGGAGTTGCTCAGCCTCTCTGCAAGGGCTGAGAGAGCAGGAAAAGATACCTGCTTCACATGAATTACTCCGAGGAGTCCTAAAGTGCCTTGCTCAGACTTGGAGTAATGCCACTGTTCATAGAAAGCTCAGTATACTTAAAAAATAACAAGTCTCACAATTAGTAAGCCATGTTCCTTTCCATGACTGTCTTGATTTCTTCCTGACTTACAAGAAATGTTCATAATGGGATTTTAAGTCAATTTACATAGCTTTTTAGCTGTTATTTTTTAAAACTGTTTTTCAAACACACACATGAATAATCAAAGCAGAAAAAATGAATTAAATCAGCAAACGCAGTAATTTCTATGTGTAAAATAGTTTAAAATCAGAAATTGAAGTTATATTTATACTAATGACAACCTTAACATCCTAACAGACTCAAACTTTTGCATAAAAATGATACATTTTAAACATCCAAAAGCTTGATGTGAATTTTATACTCTGTTTATGTTAAACCAAAAAAGTGAACTTAAAGTAATCATGTAAATTGAATGATAATAAGACTTCTTTTATATTTTTAGACTACCTCAAATGAATAATTTAAAAGGCATCAAGCAAAATATTTTATTAACATAAAGTTAATGGTATATTTTTATAGTATCTGATTTTCAGAAATTTGTACTAAGGCATTATCATAATCAGCTCATGTCAGTAGTATACCAGTTCACGTGTTCCTTTTCTCACTGGTTAATGTACTCCCTGGCACAGACATTGAGTCAAAATCACAGTATCGCAAGGGTTGGAAGAGACCTCAGAGATCATCATCTTATGCTTAAGCTCTTACTATAGCCTTTATTAAAATGCTTGTAATTTGTTAACTTTTACACAAAACTGTAATAAAAAGGATCTAGCTCTGTGAATTGAAATTTCTGCTAGGATGAACTTCAAAGACAAAAATCAAAAGCTCGACATTGGGAAATTCTAGCACTCTCAGACAAAGAGAAAGACAACAAAAATGATCAGCCAGCGAATGCATCACAAAGCAGGTATTGTGAAACCAAGACAATTATACAATATGAAGATATTTCCACTTCATTCCCAGTCTAGAGAAAGAAGAAACCCACTTTTACTCAGTGCCAAATTGAGGACAGGGAAAATTATTTTAATAACATAACATTGAGTTTCTAATTCAAAGGTTTGCAGTTGGTTTTTTTTTTTTTATGTGTTGGGTTTGTTTTGTTTTGTTTTGTTTTTCCCTTTTGTTGTTGGGTTTGGGTTTTTTTGGGGGGGTTGGTTATTGTTTGTTGGGTTTGCTTTTTTGTGTGTTTGTTTTTTCTCAAAACAGAGACATAGGCTTGTAACTGCTAGTGAAGAACTGTTCAAGTGAAGAACACTTGAAATGTGTTTTTTCTCCACAGCTCATACTAGTTACAGAAGCTGTCTGCAGGCTGACCACAACTTTCAGCTCCAGCAGTAAAGCTTATGTAAAATCAAGTACATTCTTTGGGTTGGCATTTTCAGATTCTGTTCAGAAATGACAGCCATGACACTTACTATGGTATGGGTTTGTAAAACCCTGTCATACTTACATTTAAGCTATATTTAAATCCACAAACCATTTCTTCCTTTTTCTTTAAATATTATTTCATATAATCTTTTTTTTCTCCCTGAGAAATAGGGATACCCTGTTCATTTCTTTTTATGTCTTCCCAAAGGAGACATACAAAACTCTTGTCAGCAACCACTGTAAAAGCAACATTTACTTCTCTATGATTGCGCTTTCTAATGTCCACTGTTTTATTACCTATTCCAGAGGACTACTTTATCATTACCAGCCATGATGAACACATCACCCTTTAGAGCTGGACGGAGCACTGACATTAGCCTTGCTGGAAAAAGAGTGAGCTGCCTTAACTTGTGTCACATTAGCAGAGACTGAGCAATTGCAGGCTTAGGGGTATAGAAACAAACTTGGCATGTTTAATTACCCTTATCAAAGGACCTGAAACTTTGACTATATACTATTTTAAAATGCTGTAACATTTGAGAACAGTTTGAATTTAAAATGCAAACTGATGATTTGTAAAAATTAACAAAAAAAAAAAAAAAAGGCTATGAGGTTGAGTATGTAGCCTCATGAGCCTTCTTCAGTGCTTCGGTGTCTTAATAATCACCCAGCAAACACTTGAAGCTCACCAAAATGTTCAAATTACTAATTTGAGAAAGAAACAAAGCAAGAAGATTTTTCAATGTAGAGTCCTGTGACAGACTTCAAATATGCATTGAAAAGAGAACACTTTGTGATGGAAATATTTTTCCTCAGGGGTTTTCTAACAGCATTTGAAATTTTATATGCTTTCCTCTTAATATTTTGCCCATTATATTGCCAACTTCCCTACAGCAGCAAGAAAGTTATTAAAAGATGAGTAGATGAAGAAAATCCACAAAATTGCTTGGTCTCCAGTTTTGAATTGGGGAAATATATTTTTTTCCATTCAAATGAAAAAAATTAACAGTCTGTAAGCAAAGCATTATGAAATTTAAGGCAGTAAAGTCTTCTGAAACCGTTATTTATTAAGTCCTCCTAGATGTACACCAGGGTTCCACCTGGAGTTCCATATCTCTGGCAGTGAAATTGATCCTTTGCAGAGATTTAGTTCAAAACCTAAGCATTACTTGAAACACCCCACCTACATTTTGAAATCTTAGAGGATTTCACTTCTGCAGAAATTGAGGTTCCTAAATATACGTCTTGTGTTGGTGTATACATGCATGCTTGCTTTGAAAATACAGGAACCACACACCACCCCCTCCCCAGATATCAGTTAGTTTTCCTATTACAGAGAACAAAAATGAAAAAAGCCCAGAAGTCTAAACTCAGAAAGAATATAAAAAAGAACCCACTGCTGTCTAGTTCTTATGTGGGATAATGCACAGAAAAGTTAACAGACTTCAGTATTCTTGAAATACTTAAGCTATTTGAAACTATTCTGATTCAGTATCAGCAAATTTCCTGAAACTCGAAAGAAAAATTAAATACAATGAAATATCAGTTATTTCTGAATCTGAGAATTTTCCTTTCATAGACATGTCAAAATCTTTTTTTTTCTAATCCCATAATATGTTACATGAACATCAATTAATCATTTGAAATGTACTACAAAGTGAAGTTGTACATTCTCATTTCCTAAGATTGTTAGAACCAGACTGAATGGATTTCCAAAATATACTACTCATAAAAGTAATCGTTTCCTTTTATATGGCTGCAATTAGATAAAGACCTGTCTCTGGGAGTAGATATTGAAATCTGATTACACATTTCTACCCTGAATTCATATTTCTAACACCATCAAGATGCTGAACAGAGCATAGAGAAAAGTGAAGTCCAGGGAAAGCTTTATTTGGCATCCCCTCTGCCTTGCTGCGGCACCTATGTTAATTTGTGGAATACAGAGCAGTGAATGTGTTGTGAAAGGATTCTGATGGCTGGAGAAATGCTGCTGAAGTGGTGTGAGGTTTGTGAGAATATTAACTCTCTGGAAATGCTGGTAAACAGCTGTGGAATAAGGGACATTCTTTAGCATGCTCCTGAGGTGAACATTTCAAAATGATGGAATTAGAAAAAGCAAATCAATCTTCACACAACATTTCTTTATATATTATGAAATGTAAATGTCACAAATCAAGCTTGCACTCAAAACTGGGCTCCAGTCATGCTTAAGATCCATGCTGAGGGAAAACTACCATTCATTATTACAAAATTGTTGAAAACTGAACTCCACAGAGAAAGATACCACTTTCATTTTTCTGCTGCAGAATGTTGATATTTCTAGAAAGTTTGTAAGAGGTGGATTTGCTGTCAGGGCTGGTTGAATGACAAAAGAGAAAAAGAAAAAGGAAGTATAGCCAGTAACCGTGTCCTGTCCTTATAGAAATATTAATTATTACAAACAGCAACATTTTGATGCTGTTTTAGTCTCTTTCTTTTGTTATATTATCAGCACTTTTACAATAAGTCTAAGTCCGTTTAAGTGTCCCCAGACTTAAACAGTCCAATCACCTCATTGAAAATAATTGTCACTAAAATTATATCCAACTATTGCCCTTTGTCCTCTGGTTAACTCTTCTTTTATTTTGAGCTAATAACCACCATTCCCTGGAAATCAAGGATACAGAATGGTTCCCTTCAGCCCTAGTGAAAGTCCCTGTAAAGAATGTCTCTTGATTCACCAGCTACAGATCTTTCATGACATATTAATTACCGAAGGGAAAAGGGGAAAATAAAGATCAAATAAACAAACCCACCCTTTTTTTCTGTTCCATATTGTATCCAGTCATTGTCCCCTTGTCCAAGAATGGAGAACAACCAGGATTATTATCTTGTCTGGAAATTACGGGGGACTGAGCAAATTAAACAGTCTTGGTAAATGTTCCTAGAAATGGTTTAAGAATGACTTAAGATTCCCTACCTATGACTGCAAAAAAAACCCCAAACCAAACAAACAGAAGCCATGATAATCTAGAAGAGTATTATTTCAATACGTTTGTGACCATCTTACGTACGAAAGGAAGAAATTTAAAGCCAGAACTGCCTTTTTTTCCTTTTTGTTGTTGTTTGTTTTGTAAGGTTGTGTTTTCTTGTAAGAGGACAAACCTTTCACTGGAAGTGATTGTGAAAAGCATTGAGCCTGGTTTAACCTAAGTAATTAGGCAAAATATTGTTTTGGAGAGTGGAGATGACCAGCCTTTGTAAATCAAATGGAAAGGGTTATTGCAAACAGAGAGTTCAATGTCAGGTCTCCAGATGAGGTGATGCACACAGAGATGGACGGAAATGTTTTGGTGGTCGTAGTTCTTTACTGTTTAATGCAAGTAGGCAGGAAACGAGATCCACAATTTTCTGTGGCCTCCATGCTGTGGTTATTTTCTGCTGAATAGCACAGAAATAAAAGCTTTCATATGTATTTTTGGAAGTAGAATTCTTACAGTGGTAAAATAACTGTAATCAAGAACAAGCTGAATATGGAGTGTAGGAGGATAGGAAAGGTTTGTAGGGCTAGAGGCCCTGCAGAAGACAAGAAAGTCTTAAGTAAATACAATGTTTTTAATGGTGCTTTGCAAGAAACTTCCTGATTAAAAAAAAATAAAAATCTTTTGAGGTCTATGTGAGAACATTCCTTTTAAGATGCTTATATGGATATTGGAGATATTGGATATTTTTGTGGGTATTCTCAGCTGTTAGTGGATTTATACAACCTCATACACATCTCATTTCAACTAGAAAGCCACGAGCAGTCAGGATAATTTTTCATTGCATTTGTACCTACACAAGGAGTAATTCCGTATTGCTTAATGCCAAGATAGAAGAATGATGGTGACCCAGATCAAGAACATGCCCTGTGCTTAAGTGATTAAAGCTGTAAAAAATAACCATCAGCCAGACAGTGAGAATCACAGAATCACAACATGTAAGTGGCTGGAAGGGACCTTGAAAGACCACCTAGTCCAACTCCTCCGTCAATGCAGGATCACCTATACCAGATCATACAGGAACGCGTCCAGGTGGGTTTTGAATATCTGCAGAGAGAGAAGACTCCACAAGCCCTCTGGGTAGCCTGTTCCAGTGTTCTGTCACCCTCATGGGGAAAAAATTCCTCCTTGTGTTTACATGAAACTTCCTGTGTACTGACTTCCACCCATTGCCCCTTGTCCTGGCATCACCGAGCAGAGCCTGGCACCATCCTGCTGGCACTCACACTTTACCTATCTGTAAACATTGATGACAGCACTCCTCAGTCTCCTCTTCTCCAAGCTAAAGAGCCCCAGCTCCCTCAGTCTCTCCCCATAAGACAGGTGTTCCATTCCCTTAGCCATCTTTGGGGTTCTGTGCAGTTCTATGTCCCTTTTGAATGGGGGGACCCAAAACAGGAGAAGACAGTTAGGATATATCTGAAAGCTAAAATTCACATCTGTTTTCTAGTCTCATCCAAATACGATGATCAGATTGAGAATTTTGGTTCAGTGTCAGTAAAAAAAAAAAAAAAAAAAAAAAATTAAGAGCAAAACTGTTGACAGAAATGGTGAGTGTATGGGTTTACTATCCTGTAGTAGGTTTTGCACAATTCATTTACTCCAGTAAACTGTTAATAGCTCTCCAAAAATTCTTTGCCTGGCTTGTCAATGATTTCTCAGAATCTGTCACGACTAAGCACACACACAAATATTCCTTCTGTACTGCATGCTTACATCCATACTAGGGAAAATTGGCACAACTATACTCAAGCTACCTACTAAAGATTTTTTCTTTGTGTACACATAGTTCTGTAATGACTCAAACAAATTTCTGCTTCTCCATTGTTTGTTTAAACAATGACAATTTTTTTTCACAGATTGAAACACAATGCTTCAATCTTATCATGAAAATTAGTGAGGGAATAACAGCAGTGCACACACAAAAGAACAAAGTACTCAGGCTTTTCCTTTATATTTTCTTTTCATCCATCCACACAATATAGGAAAACACACAACTGTATATATACACACACACACACAAAGCTTAGATGGGAAATTCAGCATAAAATACAAACAGATTGCATTGTTGTGTGACTTCTAAGCAGTGTCAACCATACCTTTTTCTGCTTAGTGCTTAACTTCTCTTAACTCTTAAAGGCAGGAAATTTCATCAATAGTAATTTCTCTGTCTTGCCTTATGATATGTTATTATTCAATTCAGCAATTACAATCGATACAGAAATAATGTTTCATCTGTTGATGGTAGTCCCAGGAAGAACAGCAACAACAACAAATGGAAACAATAATTTTAGAATAGGAACAATTGGAGATATAAGAGTGACTTTCCATACCAACTGCAACAGTGTATAATCAGTGGATGTGAAGCGCATAGCTGGACAGGTAACCCAAAAGCTTCATTTCAAATCTTTCCTTAAACCTCCACCCCCTTAAAAAAAAAAAAAAAAAGTTTAAAAATAATGGAACCAGCTGTCACTGCTTAGGTTGATAATTATGTTGAGATAATACTGATGGAGAGTATCTCATAGTACCTTTGTACCCTTTGTTTTTTATCCATGATTTTGTAGTTAACCTGTGGCACAAGGACAATCTTTTGCTCTTCGTCTGTGTGTAGTGCATAATGTAGGGTCCTGATTAGTTACTGGGTTTGCAAGTGCTATGATGTAATATAATTAATGACAGCACTTAATTTTTAATTTAAAATAAAAGTGTCATAAGTGATAACTAATTTTAGACTTATCAACCAGAAACAGCTGGGATCTCATTTTAGGAGATCCCAAGCATCTATACTTTCAGATAATTCAAGTGCAGCTGGAGTGCTCAGATTGAGCACCCAATATTCTCAGTCTTAAAATTAATTGAGGATTTTGAAAGTGCTGGCTGAAATATTACTGCATGCCATTGATTATCCTTTGGAGTGGCCTGGTTTTTCTGCGCTGGTTGTGGCAGGAGAAGAGGCTAACTCTCATCTCTTTTGTTGGGTTGCATTAATCCCTTTCTTTTCAAAAGGACAATTGCAAGTTAATTCTCTACTTGAGGATACCCAAAGAATCAAAAACCTATACCCCAAAACTTAAATGCTTTTCAGCCTCTGCCTTATTTGTCTGCTCACATACTGGGCATCTTCCAGTAATTTCCTCCAGCAAGGGGAGTGGGGACAAAGCTGCCTTGGATGCTGCCGGTGTTGTTGGATGGTCAACAAAGGGTGCTAATGGACATGGCAGCTGGCTTTCTCCCCCTTGAGGCTAAACATTTTCCCTGCACTAACTCCACACTTGACTGATCCAAAAGCTGACAGCTGTGAGTTTGTCCTGAAACCATGCTGCAGTAGCTGCTGCCATTTCACAATATAACTCTGCTTTCTCATGTGGATTTAGTGCCAAGTACACAGCAGTTTGTGAGCCACGCAGTACAGAAAAAAGCTGAGAGAAACAAACACATTTCATTTCAGTCTACATTACCAGTACTCTTCCTTCTTTATTCTGAGGCTACCAGCTAAGGAAGAGTGTAAAATGAACCTGAGGCATTTTAAAAGATACATCAGTAAAATCTGATTTTGCATGAATGACAAACAGATAGAATTACAGATTCTAATGGAGACTTAACTGGATCAGCTCTTAACATTCTACTGTATTTTATTAACATTTATGAGTGTACTGCCAGTGATTTTCATTAGGAATGAGTTGAGAAGAGTTCAGAGGGGAAAAAAATAACCCCTGAAACAAACTAGAGGGTACCTCTGAAATGATGCATGTATACGTGACAGTTAACTCAAAACTTATTGCAGTATGTTGTAACTCAGAATTCTGGCTCCTGCTATGTAAAGCTTGATGCTTCACTTTCACTTTGCAGACCAATAAACTAAAGACACCTAACTAACTGAAATCTGCAACTTAAGTCAGGCAAGCCACAGACAGCAAATTCAGCACGTGCAATATGAATATGTATAGTGCAGTATAGTGAGAGCTGACACTTAACAGCACTCCCTTATATTTCTATTTGATTTTATTCTTACACCCTGAATTATAACTAAATGCTTAAGATTAAAAAAAAATCAATTAGCACATCATTAATGATTATATTCCATTAAACCTTTAGAAAACTGGCCAGTCCATCTATTTTTAGCAGGTTTTAGAAGGTAAAAAGCTGCTGGAGACTACTTTGTGTTTCTGAGCATTTCAGGAATGTTTGTATGTCTCACAAAATTCATTAACATTTTGAGGAAGTCAAACACCTAAATTATATGCTATTTTCAATAATTAAATTGAACATAAAATATTTTTGAAAGATAAAAATTCAGTCATAAAGTAACCACCAGAACTAAACCAGTCAAAATAATCAGAAATGCTGATGACTCTTAGGAATTCCAAAATCTTTGCAAGTCAGGCCCCTTCTCACTTCCATGCCTGCAGGTAACCCTGTAAGTCCAAGGTAACTACAGGTGCCACACCTGACATTTCCAGCTCCTGATCTTGGCAGTCAATTCATTTTGAAAGCTCAAATTATTTTCTCTCTTTGGAGTTCTTATAATAGCTTATAATAACAGGCTGAATCAATTCCTTGAAGCCAAAATTCAGGGTTGAAGAAAATACACACGCATTTATCACAACAATATAGCACTGGAAAAAGCAATATTACTATAACGAATCTGGAACAAACAATGAGTACTGGGAGAGGTGGATAACAGACTGCTCCACTGATGCCAGAAAGATTTCACACTGTAATACAGGGTTCTTTCTATTTTCACTGCCTTACACCGC
>VWZE01009149.1:355852-461913 GCA_013396675.1 Eubucco bourcierii | reverse complement strand
CCCCCCCCCCCCCCCCCCCCCAATTTTTAAAAATAAAATAAAAACAAATTTAAATAAGAACTGTGAATGTTCTCATCCGTTTTTGACACTTCATAACTTCATATACCACTTTTTTTAGTCTTCTAATATGTCATTTAACATTAGGGAAAAGAGTCAACTTTAAACTACTGAAAGATTCCACAGTTACAGCCCCCAATATCCAGGCTAGCAGCAGAAGAGCTACAGCTCAGACAGCAGCAATGCTGACTTCTCCACACTTCTCTCAGCAAAGTGCTTCAGCCTTGAACATCTCAGCTGCAAGGGAAACAGGATTTTTCAACCTCCTCAGCTCAGATGGTCTTTGAGCCTTTCCGAGACTGTCAAAGGGTGTTAATTATATCTGACTGTAGCCTGAGGCTTGAGATGTGAGCACTTGCCTATTAGGAATGAACTTTCACATTGCTGCAAACCTGTACCTGCTTTAAAAGAGTAATGAAGAAGTAGGAATCCTTACATTGCCACCTGTCACTTGTCGCCAAAGTCTCTAAACATTACTACTCATACTTCATTTTTATTTTCAGAATAAGGCAAGTGTGAGGAGCATTACCATCTATATGGAAAAACTGAAATGAAACACCTTGAGCTGCTCCATCTGGGGCACCCACAAGGGTTTGAAAAGACAGGACAGCAGAGGCTGGTGTCACTCAGCACAGAAACAAGGTCTCCACATTCTCTCATTCTTTGTTCTAGTGATATATTCACAGCACCACTGTGAAAACAGCTCTGAGTATGGACAAGGGGCAACAAAAGGGGCTTTAAAAAAAATCAAGTAACGTTTTGTGGAAAGAGACATTTCGATCACCCAGCTTCAGCATAGGAGTCTGTATCAGCCAAGCACTGATACTCTGAATGACCTCTGCAGGAACCTGTTTCATTCCACTGATGCATGATCTATCTTACTGGAGGTTCACCAGAGGGTCTCTTACCATTACGTGCTGTGAACGATTCCCCAAACCCAATCCCACCTCTCAAAAATCTCCTCATGTCCTGCTATGAACAGAAAATAGCACCAGGAGAGAGAAAGGAGATGACATTCAGGCCACGTGCATTCTCCCATGTGAGTATTCAGAAAGCCACATGTGGAAGTCTCTTTGAAGAAAAACCTGGACCCTAAGCTGTCAGCCTCCTCCTTCAAAACTCATTTTTCTTCTGAATAACTTTTTTATTTCTTTTGCTCTCTCTTTGTTTATAAAGCTGCTCAGGTTCCATTCCTTCACAAAGCATCTCATAAGAGTCATTCATTAAGTAATGATTCTTCCTTAGTTGTACTAATTTATAAGAAAAATACTACTTTCATTCCCTATTAAATTATCAATATGTCCATTTTTTACTCACTTTTGAGTGTAGAATCACAATTCTAAAATAAAAATGAAAACACAACATGATGAAATGGTTATTCACCAGCCACAACCACAGTGTTTTTGTAAAATTGACAACTGCTCATTATATAAAATTGTATATTTAAAGGACTTGAAAAGGGCTGAAGAGAACACTACATGTTTTTTTTTTCTTTTTCTCCCTTTGATAAGTCCGAGAAAGAGTGCACAATCACAGCACATATCTATCTAGTCCATCTGATACCTCATTTTCATAAAGTAATGTTTGCTTGTATGTTTAAAAAATAACCAACAGAGAGATTCACTGCTAAGCATTTAGAAATGGATACTTCAAAAATGTTGAATAAGGAAAGAAATCGGTGTTACCATTTTAGATCAAAACAAAGAACTGGAATTTGAACTGAAAAGAAAAGTTGTGACTGAAGCTGCTAAAATAGTTGAAAAGACTGGTGAGAATATATTCCTTTCTCTGTTCACCACACATTTATAAGCAGGCTACTTTACGAATCAGATCACAATTAGTGGACCCTGGGTGAGAATGTATCTCAGCATCAGAGTTGCTGATGAGTTATTCATTCTACTCTGCATTATTCATGATGTGCAATTGGTCAGCTAAAATCATGTATCAGTTTTATTCATGCTGTAGACAATGCTTTTTAACTGAAGAATAGAAAATATTCCTACTTGTGCAAATAGTTTTGTTTGTAAGCGGTTAGAGCTGTTTTTACACAAAGAACAGCCATTCCACCAGCAAATCCAGTTTCAAAATAGCCAATATAGTGAAATACCAAAAAAATCCCTCTCAAATTCAAATAATCTTTGTGGGTTGGTTTTTTTTTTTGTTTTTCAGTATTTGATGATCCTTGTTTGTGATTTTGTATGTAATTACAAATAATGAGTCCTAAAAACCAGGTGACTTCATGTGTGTTATTTGGGGTATTTTTGTTAGATAGTTAATATCACCACTAAGAATGGAGAGTAACATTTATATAGCTAACCTTCCTTTTCACATAAATTTTGTTCTTTCTTATTAACTCGTTTGATTTTCAAGAACTATGAATCAGAAGTCCCCTTCCACATAAATATTAGCACATGAGGATTAATCATGGTTCCACTGAAGTCAGCAGTGAGATTGAATAGTGATCCAATGAGGCACTTAAACACATGCTTAACCTCTTTTCTGAAAAGGTTGAGTAAAACGCTATTTTAGACATATATTGGAACCTAATAATCTTGGAGCCATTGTTAGCTAAGCTGGAAAGTAATGGAGAGCACCAATGTTTGACAAGGTCCCCATTGTACAGTGGGCCTCTGAGGCAGAGCAGAGAACAAGAGCAAGCAGCCTACCCTTGGGAAAGCCCACAGAGCAGACCTGCTGCGTGCTTACTGCAGGTTTCTCCAGTAGGCAAATAGATATCTGTGTGGACTTCTGTGTAACACATGCAGTCCTGCATGAATTTATGTAACTTGTACGTAAGTTCTCATACACACACTTCTGATACCTTAACACCTAGAAACTTCAGAAGTGACAAATCTTTTAGTAGAAAGTAGAAGGCAGCAGATCAAAACATAATAAACTGAGTACAAAGTATGTGATTAAGGCTTTGTAATCTTCTATTTCACCTGAGACATAAAAACCCTCATCAATCCCAGACTCTCACACATACTAACTTTCCTTCATGTTTATAGAGTGTGTTCCTCAAACACCACCAGGTATCTGGACCTAGACAGATAGATCAGACAGACTAGTACGCAACATAAGCATATTTCTGCTTCACTGGAAAATGCATGCCTAAAAAATCTCAAATTGAGAATCAAATATCAGAAGTAACATCAAGAAGTGTAGATGTGAATGTCCTGGTAGTAGGGGATGGATAAAGTGATACAGAATAAATGTATGTTAATGAATATATACAATCTTAATTGTTCCTTCCTCATACGTAGTTAAGCATGGATGTATACCTCAAAGTTCTGCTGCTACAGTTAATCACTATAGTAAGACAGACTATACACAAAATATCCCTCCACATTTTCATGGTACTGATTTCTAGCATCACAAAACCTATCTTTGTACTTTGCTTTACGAGCGAAATATGCCAGTTCAGTGTTGACAAACAAATCAACATTTAAGCAGATATATTTCTTCAGTAGTTACTTTCAAATGTTTTTTTTGGTTGTTGTTTGGTTGGTTTTGGTGTGTTTTTTGGTGGTTTTTTTTTTTGTTTTGTTTTTTTTTTTTTTACTTTGTATTGTTAAAACAGCCTTGGTCAATCAGTTTCCTTGTTGCTGAGTCTTGATTGCTTCCATGACAACGATTCTATTTTATAGCAAGAATATCCTCATAAATAATTAAGATAGAGGATGTTATATGCATTTTTATACTGAATTTAAAAGATAACTTGAAGAACTCATTAAGTTTCTTCAATTGTGGTCTCTGAATAGTACTGTTAAATCATAAATATTAAGAATTAAGGTAACTTAATGTTCTGTTCTGTAATGGAGCTCTTTCATAACAGCTATTAAAGCTCTAGAATTTTCCATTTAAGCAGCACTGAATGTGACTGACACATTATTTGGAAACTGTGAGTCATGAAAATCTAATAATCAACAGAAATAATGGACTCACAAAAAAAGGAGAAAAAACCTCTTCCACACATAAAAATGTGAGTTCATTCAGAAATGTCATCTCTACCATGGCATGCACCTGGTATTTCCCAAAGCACTGCAGAATACCTTCAAGCACACAGACACGTTCCACATGTGCTTCCAGGAAATACCTGCAGGAAGATGTGAGCTTCTGTTGAGGCTACCTGTTGAAAGTTTTCAGTCAGTCCCGATTTTGCTGCTTTTGAGAGTCTAATTCATACTCAGAATTTGTTTTGTACTTCAGTAGCGATGCATTGATACCAAGGACTGTGTCACAAAAGAATCTGGAGTTCAAAAGTAAAATCATTTAATGAATGCATAGCACATGCCTTATTCATTATGCTGAATGCAGCCCTGGAGTTGGGCAATGCATACGCTAATTCTCTATTAGAAATGTGATTCTACATTCCTCATTTAGAAAATAGCATTAAAAAAAATCAAGATGTTTGGCTAAAAAAGCTTTCATGCCATTTTGAACTTGCCTAGTATGTTTTTAAAAGCAGGAGATAATCCTTTTTCTCAGCTATTGTGTTTTATTCTGTTGAGGGTTGCTGGCTGTAAAACATTGTACCTCCCTTTAAACTTTTCCATATAACTTGATTAGACAGCAGTAATCTCTAATGCTTTCATGTGCAAATTTAGGAGTGACCCGGAACAAACGAGTTTCCTTCATCACCATAGCAACCAGGACGATGGAAGAATGCCACTCACCAGGCAATGTAAGGCAAATTTCATCCCTTTGATGTTAATTAACAAATTGCTTTCAGAAAAGTCAATGCATTTTTCTTCTTTAAATGTTTGTGATAAATTTTTAATATGTCTGAAAATGAAAGAGAAATACAGAAGCATCAGCTGCTGACAGGTGAAGTGTGGACAACTACCTTGGCAGATAACTCACACACTGGTGCTACAGCAGCAATGCACCCACCGAAGGTTTGTATCAACTGACTGCTCATAAATCACCTTGGGTGGATTTTGGGACTCGGAGCTAAGGATGAATGCCTCCAGCTAGTTCAAACCATTTCTAATGCACAGTCATGTGGGCCCTGCTGTAAGGAAGTGATCCATCCATTTTAAGTGGCATGAAAAAAGTTAGAATAACACATGGAAAAAAAAATCATAAGGATATGGCTATAAGCATATCCTAAATATTTTAAATATATTTAACAGGGAATCCACTTTAATGTAGATATTTTGTTTGCATAGTTCTTAGGCTACTCATTACTCTTCTGTTTCTCTCCCCTCTTGTCCTAATGCTTTACAAGATTTATCGGTTCACAGTAAAAAATCCTTTAGGGACTACTGGATTGTTCCTAATTTTTGTGGTAAGAGAAGGCTTGAAAGTTGTCAGCAAAAATCTCAAGAAAACCCAGCAGAGCTCCTGCTGTGAAGAAGCATCTTGATTCACTGGGTAAGATGCCTAATTCATACTCTTAAACAGAGAATGTGCTTTCCCTCCTGTACCTGGCTCCCTAGGGCATCCAGAACTGGTCATTCAGACTATAACTTCACCACAGATGTAATCCAGATAACTCCAGTACAAGCGAAGCACCCGCACTGTAAACTAACACCCTACAGAGACTGAATTGATTGCTCTATGGTATATTCTTACCAGACTCTGTTAATCTGATCTGTTTCTTCTATTTCCTGATGCAAGTGCTTTCTTAAATAAGGATTTGTTTGCAGTTAGAGGCAACACTGTAACTTGAGTCGGTTTCAGCAAAGGAAGTCCAGACACTGCAAATCAACCTTATTCAACAGGAGTGTCAGAATCTCAAAGGGTCCCAGGATGTTCAGGCACTGAACAGGTTACAGTCCCTATCCTTCGAGGTTTTCAAGATCAGACTGAAGAAAGACCTGAAGCAACCTGAGTTGACCTTAGAGCTGCCCTTGCTCTAACCAGGAGGTTTGGATTTGCAGCCTTCCGAGGTCCCCTCCAGACTAAAATATCCTATGATCCTATTATCTGATGTTGTGAAGATAGACACAAAAATCCCCATGAGATACCAGATATTATGGTGAATGATGCAGGTTATAGAAATTAATGTTTTTGATAGCATTTACTGCTCCAAATTACTTTCCCTTACAGCTGAACTAAAACCAAGCCTCAACTGGACAGTAAAACCCCCAGCAACAACAGGTTTATACCAGGAAAACCTTCCCTTCCCTGACATTTACAGATCCCCCTATTCCAGTGATATTTCCCCTCCTCATCAGTTAGGAATTGTGTCATGAACTCCACAGTGTTCTTCTACAGTGTGTTGCAGTGTGCTGCTGTGTGTTGCAGTGAAAGATTCTCCCTAACCATCAATTGAAAAAAATCACAGAATAATTTCCACTTGCATTGCTGTGTGATCTTATTTAACAAGCTTGCTTTTCTAGCACAGCAGGAAAAGTCCATTAGAAAAATAATACACAGGAATGCCGCAAGAGTAGAAAGAAAAACTTTCACAGAAGGTAAAAGGTCACAGGTCATCTCCTTACTACTCTGGTTTTAACTACTGAAAACCAAAACCTATCTAATTGTACCTGAGTCTACATCTAGTGAACTACTAGTTACTGGCCTGTAATTCTCCTTTGAGCATGGCAGATGGTAAGAGTGAATGAAGACAAGACAAATATCTCACCTTGTACAGGATAATGGGTTGAAAAAAAATTGGTCTTTGAAGACCAGGAGAACCCTTCATGCCCAATTCAATGAAAGAAGAAACGTACAAGGCAAAATGCTTAAGCTGAATTCTAACATGGTTTTCTAAATCAGAAATTTTAAAATGTGAGAAATGAGTCTAAAAAGATTCAATGTAAGTCTATAACTTGAAAACCAGGATCTGTATCCCCATTTTAATTTAGTATCTGAAACCCACATCCTCTTTGTACACAGTGATAAGAAAAGCATTTCTTTCACAAGGACTTTTATTATTTCCTAAAGACAACAGAAGAGTTTCAGAAAATCTAAATGTTATGTCCTTTGCTCAGATTTCTCTCTTAGTATTTCCTTTTTTTCTAGGTAACTTTCTAATTAATTTTTTTACATGCACAAATCTGTAATGGCAAACTTGTATTTTGATAAGGTCTCCTGATCAAAGAGCTTTAAATGTCTTCTACCAGACAAGTGGTGTTGGGTTTTTTGTTTTTTCGGGTTTTGTTGGTTTTGTTTTGTGGTTTGTTTGGGGTTTTTTTTTGTTTGTTTGTTTTTTGTTTTGGGTTTTTTTTTAGGGGTGGGGGGGTAGGTTTTTTTGTTTGTTTTCGGGTTTTTTGTGTGTGTTTGTTTTTTCACACACAGGAACCTGTTTTCTGAAAGATACATAATTTCAGGAAAATACCACTCCAATATGTTAAAGTTGAGGTTTTTTTTAGCCATCTGAGAGATGTCACTCCTATCTCCTAATTAGGAAGTAGGCCAAGGGCTGGGAGAAGAAATCCTGTTTTCTTGGAAAAACAAAAAAATATGCATATGCAATACAGTAAATAAAATTAAACATGAGATTTTGAATTCTGTTTACGGGAAGTAGCTGGCTTAACTGTGCAACTGCTCAGTCATGCTAATGTATGAATTCATTCAATACAGTAAGATTATTTTGCCAAGCAATATATTAAAATACTCTTACCAGAACTTCCCAGAGCAGCCAGTCATATAAATTCATATCTCAGAATGAAAAGAGAAATCAGACTGTAGTGTAATATAGAGCTATATAAGGATCCTTCCCAGTATTCTAAATATAAACTAGTATATATCATCTTAGTATGATTACTTTCTAAATTAGCATACTAACCCAAAATTACTATCAGAATTTATGGGGAAAATAACTGGAGTTTGAGGAAATTACAGCACATTGGAAGACTCCCTGAGAGCTGATCTGTAAGTTTTTTATGTATTTGCAAGATACTTTTGTTACATGTGTTACAAGAAAAGTGTTAGGTTTTACATATACTCTATAAAATGTATTACTACATTACTACAGACTTGAAAGTATGTCAGTACTTTTACAAGCATCAAGTTATAATACTGTCTAAAGGGTCTGACAGGAATGGATGTGGTGTGATGCCTGATTTGCACATTTAAGAAGGCATTGGAGTTAATATTAACTACAATTCTGGAATACTGTTGTTGAACAGCACTTCTGGAACATGGTCTTATTTTGTACATTCACAATTTGCTATCTATAAGGCATAAATTAACCTCAGACTACTAGGAAAAAAAAATCAGGTGCACCAAAGGATCTTATCACTTCAAGCTGCAGTCACCATTTCAATGAAAGACAAAGGCTATATATTTACTGCACATTTCAGCTCAGGTATGTAGGCAGTGAAGTACACACCTACCAGAGAGATGGTTGAATACCAACAAAGGCCAAGAGCATGACGTTTCAGAATAATGGAAATAATCCACTTATTTATTTTGGTTTTCATCTCTGTTACTATGAACTAAGTAAAATACACAAACGTCATCATGCTGGATATATTAGTATACAAAGAAGATTAAGATAGTAACAGTAGTTTATTAGCTAGTTAGTTTAGTGTCATATAAGGAACTGAAACAAATTGATGTTGGCAGACAGAGTACAGTAGTAGACGTAACTATTAGTAAAGATACTTTGAGTCTACCAAGGAGGAATTTCCACAGCTATTTTGCATAAAAGTCTGGGTTCTGTCATTTTTGAGGGGAAACCCCCCCCCAAAAAAACCCAACCACCAATCCAGCCTGAGAAGATTTTCTTTCTCATACCCAGCAAACCTAGCGTAAGCAGTGAGGGGAGTGGGACAGTTCTTGTTCATGGCACTAAAATCAAGCAAATGAGACTTGAAAGCAAAGAATTTCATTTACACACACACACTTAATTAGCCATTTCAAAGGCAATCATCAGAGTACTTTGTGTTTGGGAGGTGCTTTGCAGAGCAGAGCCCTACGCCACCTGACACAACAGAAGAGGCACAGACTAAGGGGGAAATCTCAGATGCACACATGCAACTGTCATCAATAACTTCCAGGAAGGTGTTTGGAGAAAGTAGATGTGTCTCAAATATATAAACAGGCCTCTGCAAATTCCTGCTTACAAAGAAACCCACATACAGCCAAGAGGAGAGGGTTCTTCATGTATGACTGGCAACCAAGCAGTGCAATTTCCTGTTTCCCATTACGATTCCCACTGAGACTCTTGATATGCTCTCTATAGTCTACAGTGCAAGGTTGAGGAAAGGAGAGTGTCTGTTGACAAAAGAGCAAAAAGAGAAGAAAAGAAGTTGTAATTTTTCCTGTTTGATGGCTGAGCATTCACCAGGACAGCTTTCCCTTATTAAACAACAAAAGGGAAATGTGAATATGCAATGTTTATTGGTATTTTCTGTGCTTGGCAAGAAGTAGTTTGATGTGATGTGAAAAATCTCTTCATGCTGGATGGTTTGAGTCTACTGGCACCCTGATGAGCACTAAGAAAGAATCACAGAAAGACCTGACATCAAATTGGTTGCCAACAACACCCTCGCTTTACCGTAGTACAAAAAAAGGAGGAAAACAAGGATATACACAAACAGTATGGGTTTTTTTTTCTGTGCTTGGTATCAAGTAAGTTGCTAATATGTTTGTGATATGAAAACATTTCACACATACATGAGTGCTTCCAGGCACCCAGTTGAGACCATAGCAACAATAGACTTTAGTGCATTGCTGCAGGAAAAGACTTTCCTCCTTTGCTTGCTCTGAGTCCTTTGTGAAGCAAAATCAGTGACTGCTTGTCTGTAGAGCAGCATGCTTGTCTTCTCTCCATGCACACTGTCAGACTATTTCAGAAAACCACCAGAACTTGTTTATTCCTGACTACATCACCTCCTTTTCAGTATATTTTGTTGTCTTAATTTCATGCCCTCGTAATGTGTGTGTGTGTGTGTGTTTGTTTTTTTTCAGTCTGTTATAATGCATAGCATTGTGTCTGAGTTACAGCACAGGATAACATCAACGTTTTGCAACTCCTTACTTTTATAAAGCATTTGCTATCAGCTCAGTCAGGTAAGTGCAATATGTGCTACTTTTACTGCACTAGCTCTAAATGATTCAGTAGATAATTACTTATACCAGAGACGGCCTCATGCATCCAAAGACAAAGCACTTCAGAAAAACCCACCTCAGTTATTGATAGAAGGGTTGTGCATTCAAAGCTGACTTATGATGACTATTTATGTTCTTATTTAAAGGATTCATATTTTAATGTGAATATTTTTTACTTTGTATTGAATATACAGCAAATCATATTCTATTTGAAAGAATTTTCTATATAATTAATTTAAAAATATACCTTTTAAGTAGAAACCATCAGGAATCTAACAGCAATAAAATACAGCAACCTAATTAAAACATTAGTCAGACTATGTCCGTTAATGCGTTCTGACCAATGGCCAGAAAACACAATTATATCCATAAATACATGCTTTAGGTCAAAGATGTACTGTCAGTGAGATATATTTTCATTACACGCATTTCTTAAGGGTTAAAACATGTACAGACTTTAAAACTACAACAATTCTAAGTCTTCTGGCTTTTAAAAAATACTTTACCTTGGCTATAATTACTTAATTTCTGCTGAAATCCTGCCTAGAGTAATGCACAACATCACAGTAAGCTGCAGACAGTATTGGAACATATCCCAGTTTGCTTTTTGATTTTCTTTCTAACTTATTTTTCCTCTTTACATAAAAATTTTTATCATAGAATCACAGAATAATAGTATGGTTCAGAGATCATCTACTCCAACCTCCCCACCATGGGCAAGGGACACCTCTCATCTAGAATCAGCTGCTCAAGATCTCATCCAAACTGCCCTTAAACACACCCAGGGAGGAGTTATCCACAACCTCCCTGGACAACCTGTCCAGCCTTGTACTGAAAAACTTCTTCCTAAGATCCAGTCTCAATCTGATCTCCCTCAGCTTCAAACTATTCCCCTTGTCCTATTACTAGACACTGCTATAAAAAGTCCCCCTCCAGCTTTCCTGTAGGATCCCTTCAGACACTGGGAGGGAGCTGTAAAGTGCCCCTGGAGTCTTCTCTAGGCTGAACAACCCCAACTCCCTCAGCCTATCCTCACAGCAGAGGCATTCCAGCCCTTAGATCATCTTTGTGGCCCTCCTCTGAACTCTCTTCAACAGCTCTATGTCCTTCTTAAGATGATGACACCAGAACTAGACACAGTATTTGAGATGGGGTCTCACCAGAGCAGAGTAAATATTTTGACACTTTCAAAATAGAGCACATAGTTTGCTTATCAGCGTCACACTGAGGATAAAAATCAATTTTTCATATTAATCTATTGAAAAATCACAACAAAATATATTTAAGCACAGTAGGTCAAATAATTTGGAATACAGCAAAGTGCTCTTGTCCTTCACTTATGATAAACTTCTAGTGGTTAAGAAATTACAAGCTGTACTGTACAAAACACTTACCTGTTTTACAACCAGTTTTCCTAAGTATGTAAATATATGCCTTCCACAAACTGCATTTCAAACATGCATTTCCCAGCTTCTAAATAACTGGATTTTCCTATAATGACAATATGATTCTAATAACTATTTCCCAACTCATACTGAAGGAACTATTTGCCAGTAATAACACCATTAGTTTACAGAAGTTGAGTTTAAGGTACCAAACAACAAGATTTTTTTTTGGGTTTTTTTTTTTTTTTTTGTGATTATTATAAGTGTGTATATATATATATATATATATATATGAAGCTGTGTTTTTTTGCTGTACCCTAACACTTGTGTGCTTTTAGCTTCCAGTGTATTATCAGCATCAAGTGCTGCCTATTTGCTGCTAAGCTGGTATAATAATTTCTTATTTTATATTTTAGCAGCCAGCAAGGAAACATCAGAGCACTGAGCATTGTTTGTGACATTCAGTCAGACAATCCCTACATTGTTTGGTAAATTTGGTTCTCTTTTCAAAGCAAAGTGGGTGTACAGACACTTTTAACACACTTTCTTGCTTGTGGGTTGTGTAACTCATAAGTGTCCTGAGGATATCCTCTTTCTACTGTCCTAAATTAGGGAAAAGGAAAAAAAAAAAAAAGATTAAATGAGAGTGATGTCAATGTCTGACAATGTCAAGGATCTGTTTCATGTCAGTTAAGGTGGCTCATCTCACTGTCTTTTCTCACTTTGATGTCAGAGAAGTATGATTGTGCTGTAATCTCTGAAGCCCTGTCCTTTGTCAAGTAATTGAATTTCCTGATAATAACGTAAGGGGGGATGCAATGAGGTTCAAAGACCCAAGCAACATAGTGGAATGCTGCTATAAAATGAAATAAGCTAATAAGGATTGTAAGCAGAGAGCTACACAATAAGGAAGCAGATATTTGATTTAATTTTAAATGTGAAATGAAAGTCTTTCATTTTAGCACTTAGACTTCTAAACAAGACATCTTGAAACAGAAATACACAACTTGAGGGGAAAAAAAAGCCCATATCTGGTTACTTTACATAATCAGAGTTTATGATTACAAAGGTTTCTTTTTCTGCTTTTTCTTTAAAGCAACTTCCTAAATATTGTCTGCCCTCACTGTCATCATTTGCTGTCAGACTGCAAAAGTTATGTGAAGCGCAAACATTGATAGGGTTATTAATTTGAAAAGGTTTTGTTTTAATGCAATGAAATCCTTTTAATTCTGCTTTTGAGATAAAGTGGGAAAGCAAAACCACACTAAATGCTCACTACTAATATTTCATGACAAGATAGTAGACAGCCATTATCTTCAGACCACCCATTCTGTCTTCAGAGAAACTGCAATCTGCACTGCAACATGTAACTCACAAATCTTGTACTGGGTACATACTGCAGATAGGAGACCTCTTGTTTTACTTAGTAAACAGTAAGCATTACTACAGTGGCTCTGCAAATATTTGATAAAATTACCCCAAAATGGTATATTGCTGGCAGAAAAAACAACAAATGTTAAACAGACCAAATTCAAACATTTTCTCTTCTGGAATCCAACTCCCCTTTTGCAACACAAGCACTCATCCAAGTAGCAGTAAAGAGTGGAATGTCTGCAGCCCGGATTTATGGTACTAGCAAATGCGAATAACAGATGAATCTAGTCAGAGCAACAAATGACTGAGTATTCCCCCACCCCTCTATTTCAGAGATCATTTGCAGGCAATGACAGTTACAGTTGAGAGAAAAATGCCACAGGCTTTTTCAGCACCTTCTCCGGAATCATACAAAGAAGGAAGACCATAGGTGAATTGCTGATGCCATCTCCATGGGTGCCGCAGCCTTGCTGGGTAGCAAGGAACAAGTCAAGCGACCCATTGCACAGCTCCTCTGCGGAGCACATACAGCTCTGACATAGCTCATGGCCAGTGTGTGACCTACTGGACAAGGGCATAAAGGACGGATGAACTTGTGAGGCCATACAAGGACAGAGATGGAAATTCTGTGCATACCAAAGTCAGAGAAATCCAAAGATTCACAGGAAAAAAAAATCTTAGGAGTGGAGAACCTTCCTCCTTGTCTTTTACCAAGTTGGTCCTAACATTTGCTTTTTCCTGCAACGAACAACCTTCCCAATTTGTCATGACCTTTCAAGGACAGTGAACAGCAGCCTCACAATGACATGGGCCAACTCCCTCCACATCTTTGACTGTGTTCCATCTAGTCCCAAGTTGCTGCCGTGCGACTGAAGATCTATTGTATCACTTAGAGAAATATTGGAAAGGATTTGGAACACATATAGCTGTGTGTTATGTTAACATAACGCATAATCCCAGCTGAGTTCACAAACAGAATGACAGGCAGACAGAAATGATTGCTGAGAAGAGGACACAAGACTAAGATGTCACTAGAGACAGACTGGAAGGAGTTTCTTTTCCCCTTCTGTTATTTGGCCAGGGAATATAAACTCTCCCATCTACAAGGAGAATCACAACTATGGGATATGACAATACGTAGGCCTTCCAGTTGGGTAAGATGAACACAAATAGTCTTAGCCAGAAATTTAGTGGGTGGGAAAGAGCAAGAAGTACCACATGTGAAACAGAGGTGTTTCAATAGTAACTAGAAAAGTCTGCAAGCATTGCTACTGTGCAAACATATGGTTAATACCTACCCATGTAGACCACAGATTGGTCACTGTGTATGTTATGCAAATGTAAATATCCTGATTTTATAGCATCATATTTCCTAAAAACAGAGTGAAACAAATTGCACTTCTGCTCTGCTGATGATCTGGAGGATTTGCCCGCAGAGGGAGAACCACACCTGCACAGCAGACTTCGCACAGGAGCACCAGGGGTGTGGAGTGCCTGGAGAAATTAATGATTCTCCTGTTTCTGAACATTCTCCTTTATTCTGAGTAGGGCCAGCAACATTTCTCAGCTGCTGCTATGCTGCTGCCATTGCTTGATACATAGCTGCTTTAGGCTTTGATGGAACGTTTTAACAGAGACAACCTGCAGGGTCATAGGAGTCACACACTTGGTGACGTAAGGGAGGGACAAGTTTCAATACCTTCTCCACTTCAGGAAAATGGGAAAGGGCACATGTAGGTGGCTTCACCACCTAGAGAAATTTTCACAGAACAAATGACACATGTAATTCTCTGAAAGTAAATCACAGAATCATAGAATTATTAGGGTTGGAAGGGAGTTCAAGGATCATCTAGTTCCAGACACTGTGCCATGGGCAGGGACACCTCGCACTAGATCAAGTTGCTCAGAGCCCCATCTAACCTGGCCTTAAAAACCTCCAGGGATGGGGTTTCTACCACCTCCCTGGGCAATCTGTCCTAGTGTCTCACCACCCTCATGGTGAAGAACGTCTTCCTAGCATCCAATCTGAATCTACTCACTTCTAGTCTTGCTCCATTCCCCCTAGCCCTATCACTACCTGACATCCTAAGAAGTCACTCACCAGCCTTCTTGTAGGTCCCCTGCAAATATTGGAAGGTCACAGTAAGGTGTCCTGTCTTCATTCTGCTGGTATTTGCTTTCTCATTCTAAAACTGGAATCTGAACTTAACCGAAGATGATCTTTTAACAAACAAAATGTAGAAATACTCTAGATCCAAAAATATCCCGTTTGCAGAGATCAGAAGCAAAAAAAAGACGGATAACTACAATAAGAATGTGGGGTTATGAGAGTCCATTGAAATTTCTGTTTTATCTGCTCTTGTTTGAAAAAAACATTTATATTCCACACCATGATTTTTTTATGTTTCCCAATAGAAAGGATTACATAATTGTGCACATGTTATCATAAATGACACCACTATGCTATGGAACCACTGACAGCTTAAACTTAATTACAGATGGCAGCTTATGAAATAATTATAAAGAAAAGATCAGGCAGCGACCACAGTGATTTCATGCTTCCTCTTCATGTGTATTTACCACAATATTGTTGAGTCCCTCAACTTTAAAAAATAATGTGAGTTATCAATCAGATAGCACTGCTGCAGACAGGGAGGCTGACTTACTGTTGTAGGAAATGATATCATACAATGTTTGCCACCCAAAGCCCATGTCCCCACAGCCTATAACACTAGCCTTTGACCATATAATGACCACTGCCAAGAGAAGTATTAATTAGCAAGCCAGGTTCACAGGCTGTGCAGTCAGGGACATACACCTTATCGAACAATGGATTTTGAGAGCAGCAGAATATTCCCTCAGGCCTAAAGATCCGAATTGAAAAAGTGGAATTTGAGTATGAGCATCTTATACCTGCTTGATTTCATTCTGTAGTATTCATTTCCAGCCCCAGTGAAATTCCCTCCCCTCAATGAATTCACTAATTAAATTGCCAGTGGCTTTGCTACTGATGCTACCTCACTACAGGGAGAATTTTGCTTAGCTCTCCAGAGATTATTTTAATGCGTCCATCTTAAATGCATAGCCACTTTTTAACCTGTTCCTTCCTGAGTCCATCTCATTTTTATATTGCTACTGTTAGTGCATTAGCCTGTAACTATTATTTTTTAGTGAAGGGCTAACACAAAGCATTAAGCTTTTATGATTTCTACAGATTCTACTTTTCTTTCTTTTGTCCTCTTAAGCAGAAGACCACCATTCCTTTTGTTATTCTGTGGCTTCTTATACATTTTAAAAGCATGCTCTTTCTGGCTTTTACATAGTTTGCTAATGGTACCTCATTTGGAGCCTTTACCTTTCTGACTTTTTCTTCAGATTCATCCCTGCCACCAAATCTTCCCTCCTATAATTTTACTCTCCTCTCTTGCAGGTAAGGTTTTATTTTTTTAAAGATGTTGAAGAATTTTGTTTTCTTAGGGTTTATGTGTTTGCCTGGGTATTTTTGGTGGAGAAAAGACTAAGGAAAGCATCTTAGGAATATATGAGCATAGTACACTGGTTCTGTGTAACTCTTATCCTAAATATAACTTCTTTCCCTTTTTTTTTTTTTTTTTTTTTTTTTTTTTTAACTAGACCCGTCAAAGTTCTTTGTGATGAACAGCGCTAATTACAAAATGTATCCTTCACCACTCAAACTGCTTGTGATTTTCCAAACTCTAGGATAATTGCTGTTTCAACAGCCAGTCACTTCCCTTACAGATTTTTTATTTTTTTTTTTAAAAAGCATGTGATTAAATAACAAATAATCTAAGGTCAAAGCTTCTGTATACTTTCAGTTTTGTAGCTAAGCTAAAATTTAGTGCTTTTAGGATCAGGAGACTCTTTTCATCAAACATGAGAAGTGTTTGGGAACATCTGTACATTAACATCCACACAGTGATATTTTGCAATTTGTATTTCAGAAAGAATTTGTGAATTAATCATTAGGTTTTAATTATGTACTCAGCTCTGCAGTAGGACATTGCACCTTAATAATTATGTTGCCTGTAGAATTTGGCAACAGAGGCTGATTAACAAGTCTCTGCATTATATTATCATATAGAATAATTCAGAGTGGAAAGAGCCTCTGAAATCAGCTGGTCCAGACACTGACTGATAGCAAGGCTAGCCTCAAGGTCAAAAGCAAGTGCAACATAAAATAACCCGAACCTTCAGGACTTCAAAGTCATGTGGGAATGAAACATCTATGCAAACCCTGCCATGCTACTGAAAAAGGCAAGCTGAATACACTTTTCATGTGCTTCTTATTTCTGAGGCTTTCTGCAATAGCTGAAGTTCACACCTACTGCTCTCTAATTGCTTTTAGACTAAAACTTAAGGGGGAGTGGTGTGAGGGGTTGTGGCCAGTGTGCGATAGTTTACTTACGCATCTACAAATGCACTCCATGTTTTCCGCCAATTACAGAATCTTAAGAAAATTCCATAGAGCTCTCTTTATAATCTGTTGCTCAGAAATATTTTTATTTCTGCAAAGTGCACTACTACTTTAATTTAACTACCTTTGTCTTACGTTCTACCCTATCAAGTCTATTAGACTACACATTTTAAGGGCTCAAAATGCTCTCATCAGTCAGAATGTCTGATGTGTACTGAGAATGAAATAATTTGCTCAAGGAACATAAGAATTATATATGCATATTTAAAACCTCAAGTTTTACAGAAAACAGAAAAGATTAAGACTATCAAAATTCTAAACCACATCACAAAGGTCTAAAATGTCAAGAAATACCACTACATCATGACAGATGATACTGCAGTTGGGATTTTACATATGTTGTGATTTGCAAGATATGTAGCTTAATATCAAACCCACCACAAAAAACCCACAAAATGGACCACACACAGAGTGTAGTTTAAGGGACTGATTTTCTCTACATTTTGGTGATGTAAATCAGGAGCAGTTGTGTGAAGTCAGTGGCAATAAAGCACGTGAGAAATGATTCAACTCCAGCATTTCTTGCCCCTGTTAGCAGATTTACCCTCCATTGTCCCCAAACAGAAGAGACACAGAAGAAAATGATCACCCATTGGTGATAACTGTGACTAACAGTATCCCCTAGCACACCAGTTACTGAGAATGTTCTCATGTTATCCTTCATAAAACATTATGTATAATTAACAGGTGGGGAGGAAAAAAAATTGCAGCAAAGTGCTGAGGAGAAATACATCTGCAAACTCACTGCTGAACTTATTTGACATAATCCAGAATTTTTATCGGTAGAAGAACAAAGTAATTCCAACAAAACCTTTTGTGATCATTCAAGTCAGTATAATAAAGAAGAGGAAAACTATAGAGAGTTAGATGTTCTCAGAATGAAGCAAAAATGGGTCCAAGAGATGTCTCATGATTAAGTCACGTGATCTTTTCATCCTATTCTGTGAGCCTGACTAGGTCTTTACCCTTTGTACAATCTCCTTAGCCAAGTAAAGTGGACATACAAGATACGTTGTACAGAGGCCATTTAGCAAATTAAAAACTGCACATTTTTTGCGGTAATACAAATGTAGGATTTATCTCATTTTTGTGCTTTCTTGTCTGCAACACGTAGAACTGGAATCAAAGATACTGATCACAGCTACAGGGCTGCTAAAACACTGGAAATTTGGGGGTTAAAATATGAAGACAAATCATTCAGTCTTCATGCATACCACTAATGAGAACTGCCCTGATGCTTCATGTCAGTCCAGTTCCACTGCTCTGGTTCACTATGAAAATGTGACTTTTCTTGCTCAGTTTTCGATTTAACCAAAATAAGAGTTATCAGAAATTGCTACAGAAATTCAGTGAATAGCATATTTCTCTTGGAAATAACACTGAACTAACATCCTAAAAAAGTATTAGAGATATTTGTCATTAGAAATTACATCCTATGTAAGAGTTGTAAAAAGTAGCAATGTCTACATTTTCACAACTGAAAACACCAGCCTCATCTCCTTTGTTTTGCTGCAGAATAGCTAACCTGCTACTCATAGCATCCGCTTAAATTCTACTAACATATCCTCCACTTTATTTTTCCCTCTAGACTGCCATATTGCTGTTGTACCTAGAAAGGTTGGACCAGATGATCCTTGGAGTCCCTTCCAATCTGGCATTCCATAATTCCATGATATAAATAGTGACCACCTTACCCTCTGCCTTTATTAGAACATCCAACAAATGCCAACAGAAAAAAGGTAAAATATTAAACCTATCGGAGTTTCTTCTAAACATTTTATAAATCGCTTTGGTGCTGTTACAACATCTTGTGCTTCAAAGGGTTAAAAATAATATTTCTATTGTTTTCTACAGGTGATAGAAACATTTACAAAAAACTATCCAATGCACTTTATCAAATGTTATTTGGTTAAGAAATATTAATTTCTGTAGGACTATATCACAAAACTGCAATAGGCCAAATTTCAGCAGCACTGAGGCAATTCCTGCGTGTACTAACAGTACCTGATCTTGTCTGGCAGCCAGGGAAGCTGAAAGACACAGGTAACCTTTTCTGTATATACACACATTCAAGCACTTTTTTCAAAGAATGGAAATCTCTGTGCACAAGTCTGCATCAGTCTGGCACTGATAATAGTACTCACTTCTCCAGCCTGGTTTTTCATGTTAAAAAAACATAGGTGTTGTGAGAGCCATGCTGCTCACTGCAACATTCTGAGACCCACTGTAGCTGGCCCAGGCATCCTGTGCCACAGGCCATTCCTGTGGGATCAGTAAGCCTCTGCCTAAGTACTCTCAGGACCATTGGTTGTAGCCACAATGAAGGACAGGAATTGTAAATGGTCCATGGCCAAGTTTACATTCCACTGCCTACAAGTAGACAATTTGAAAATGTCTGACATCACTTTTTGCATTTCTTCTGAGCTTGCTTTTTTTTTGAAAGAGACATCCGCCCACCACACAATATCCGAACCCCTCTCCCATACAACAGTTTTGGAGTCTTTTAAAGAATGAGCTCATCTGCTGGTGTAGCACCTCTTGATTAGGCCCTTCCAGTGGCCTCTTAACTTATCTATGTGCAGCTAACAGAGTACCAGCTTGTCAAGTACAGCCCCTGGCCTGTTTCCAGAACCGTGACCTTGCACTTAGGGTTGTGATAGTTCAATAAACTGGAAAGTAGGGCAAAGGAGTTTGAAGTACCTCACTACTGACAACTATACACGTTAAGCGCACATGCAAAAAGGTCTTTTTGTCTCTTGAATTGGTCTGAACTCTGCTCTCAGAAGTGACAGAAGATGAATTAATCTCTCTCTCATTCGACTTTGTGCCAGTTTCACTGGCCCATTCTTAAACAGTGAGGTTTAACAGAAACCAATTCACTGTGCTTTTTGAAGGTATATTCCCCTTCTCTGTTCATTTTAGTTACTCCATTTGTGAAAGTGGATTATAAAAAGCAGGAGAAGGACAAGCAGAAATCAAAAAGAGAAAGGGATTAATGCAGTGCCTTGGCTCTGAAGCAACTCTGCCTTGAAGGTTGCCACATCCCCATTTCTTGATGTAATGTTATAAGATGATTTGACCTAACACACGCCATTATTTATAAATTATACCGAATATGCACTATCATACATTTGAAAAGATGCCATTAAAGGAACTTCACACATGGAGAGGGCGTATAGGCCTTTTGATCAGTAAAAGAGGAGATTTGCATTAAAAGAAAAAATGTCTCAAGTCTTAGCTGAAGATGTCAAAAAATTTAGTTCACTTATTAATCAGGGAACTTTCATTCTTGTAAGATTCTTCTTCCAGTATCATGAGCAGAATTTTAAAGGGGGAGGGGTAAACCATGTGCTCAAATTTCAGATTAGATACCCACATTTTTGACACAGGGAGTTTTCCATGTGTTTTTTCTGAACCTCACATTAGAAATTCCATTATAAAAACACAGGAGCCTTAATGGTATCAATTTTATTTGGCAGTGATTTTGAAAACAATTTGCATTCACTGAACTGAAATTATTAGAAAGAATAAAATAACAGATGTGAGCTTTAAGAGGTTAATGGCATAATAGCAAAAGGAAAGGGAATTTAGTGGAAAAACAACAAAAGCACTTCTGCAAAAATAAAAATACAAAGCTTCCGGGAGTTTTGCAACATACTGGGGGAGCAAGAAGCACCGCCAACAAGTCACAGGTATACAGTACAAGAGAAAGTGAAAATGTTGCCAAGAGGGACTGATAATGGTTTTGTATCCATAATTCATTCCTCTCGAGGGATGCAGGATTACGTAATGTAGTGGCATTGCTGCATCCTGATTCATTAATAAGTTCTACAGAGTCTTTCCTGCATTTGTAAGTTGGGATTGGGTATGAAATGCCAAACCACTTTGTAAATTACTGACTCACATTTTCCTGACAGTGCTGAATGCTCTCACGGTTTGAAGTTCAATTTCATACCAGTAGTAAGACAGGGTGAAAGTCTGAGTGACAGCTCAATCATCATCGCACGGGCCAATCAGGAAGACTAGGATTAATCACACTGGTGTTGAAAGAAGAAAGAATAAAGGAGCAGATGCACTTCCCACTTGATCATTAGTTTCTGGTTACACAAAGGGTAATGGAAGCTTGAAGGAGACATAGATAAAAGTGGCAGTAATAAAAATTGGCACAGATGAAACACAGGACCCAGAATAGGAAGGTGAGAATTGGTATAGTTCAGAAGGAACAACAATTAAACAAGGGAAGACAGAGAGAGTGTTTGTGAGCACGAACATGTTACAAAACATTTGGCATAGACATGGCAAGTGATGGAATAAAGGATGGTGAGAAACTAAAAATTAGTTCAACAAAGAAACAGTGTTGCATTGTCATGGAAGAAGAAGAAAGAAAAATCAGTTTAGACAATGACAGAGTATTTGAGATAGGGTTATCATAGAATAGAGCGTGAATCCTAAAACTTTTAACAGGGAAGTTCAGCATAGGGTTCAGAAAGAGAGAAATGAAGGATGGAGTGGCCAAGAGAAATTATAGTGGTACCTTATCATTCATTTCCACTGAGCATAAATTCTTAGAAGATTTATTTTTACATATAATCTCACATTTTCCAATTAGAGCAGAAGTGCAAATGTAATTAATCATAGAAAATATTGTGATTTTCCCTCCCTTTACCCCAGACATGAGAAAACCTGTGGGATATCCCTGAGTCTTCCAAGGTATCTACACATTTTTTATGGTGCAATAACAACTCGGAAACGTGATCTTTTATTTGGCTTTGAGAGCTGGGTTACATCAAGATTGTGCAATCAGGAGCACTTATTGGAATGCTGCTTTTAGACCCCAGAGGTGGGATCTCAGGAAGAAGATATGTCCATTGTCCTTGTTGTTGCCTTTCCGGATAAACTACATTTGGTCAGAGAATGGATATTGGATACATGCTTTTCATCAGTCTGGCACCGTGACTTTTCATTCAATCCCCAATTCATTCAAATTCACAAGTGCAGTCATGAGGCTCCACGAGACCACTCAAGGAGTAGCATGGAAGCTAGGCTGATAGCCTCAGCATGCTTCAAGGCTGACACTGAGCTCTGGAGAAGTGCTCAGAGTACAGCTGTGCTGGGGTGCAGCGGTGATGGGGGGAGAAGTCAAGTTGAGGCCCATCATACCAATCTCAACATTTCACTGCAGTACTTCACAAAACAGTTAGCAGATGGCATACATTTTACAGTAGTCTTTTTGGAAACTGCCAAAACCAGGGCAATGCTAACATTTTGACAAGCTAAACCAGTACACCTAGTTGCCTGAAAGCCTTTATAATAATCATTTATTTTTTTCTAGTACCCAATGATAGCAATAAATGCTACCAAAGTGAGTCTGCACCACACTAACAATCAGCATTTAGTGGCTCTCACTGGATCTAGCGTAAGAAGAGATGCTAAAAAAAAGTGCTGTGAAAAACAGCTGGAGCTGTAACTGTTCTGAATATCCTGTTTTCCCCATTAAGTAAAGCAAGCTGCATACATGCGTTATATTATCTACAATTTTGAAAAAACTAACAATATGTCAAGCAAGCATCTCATGGGACGGAAGATCTGATACCAGGTGATGAACATCTCCACAAAGCATGGAAGGAAAGTGCATGCTTAAAAATGTAAAGCGGGAGCTTGCCTTGCAGAGTGTTAACATCTCAGAGCCAGCCAAAGGTCTGTGAAAGCTGATTGCTCCTTTGCCTATTGATCTGAAATTCTGCCTTCAATTTGCTTCTAGCTTTTCTTAATTGCTGTCTTCCTCTAACTGCTTGACGGTTTGACTGAGACTGCATTGTCCTTTTTTTGTTTAGTTAGAATGAGTTTTAGGATGTGGTTAACAAAGAGTAACTGGGAAGGAATATTTTACACTGGAACATGGGGACACAGAAGGAGCTTATTGATTAGCACAAATAACTGGGATGAATTCTTTGTGGTAGCACATTATGGTTATGCCCATGAAAATGAAATCCTAAAACTTGTAGGAAAATAACCTGGACTTCACAGTGGACATGACCTTAGTGGAAGAAAAACCACTTATCTCTACATCACAATCTTCTGTGGTATCATCAGGGCAAGCAAGGAAGAAAAAGTGATGAGGAGATCTAAAAGACTGAACTGGAAGTGAAGAATAAAGCACTTGGTTCCTTTCTATTCTCTTTTATTTTACCACGGGGATCTTGCTGATCCACTGAAGTGATTGGTATCTTCTATGAAAAACATTTCAGCCTGCCACCTCGGTGTACATCTGTGCCTATCATTGTGTGCTTGCCATAGTCCAGTTGGGTGTCCTAATCAAAAGACACAGGAGTATACTCAGGGTTTCTTGTTTTATTCCTTCATCTGATTAATGTGTGCATCTGCACTGAGAAGTCATGCAAAAATATTGTGCTTAAAGTGCAAGAGGCTTAGCAGGCATAACCACCAGAAGTGAAAGACTGCTAATTGAGCACTTCCCAATAACTTATTGATTTTAATCAAGTCTGTCTAAAGAAGCATGCAGCAGGCATATTGACAGCTATGTACGCTAAGAAACAACAATAAGTAATGGAGTAACAGTGTTGAGAGAAATTTTAAAGACACTGCTTCTCACAGAAGCTATCTGAATCCAAATTCATAGCAGTATCTGACCAAGTATATATGTGAACAGAAGACCTCTTAAGTCACCATAACGAGAATATGAATTTTTAAAAATTGCTATCATTTGAAGCATTTTGTTATGTTAAAAATAAGCAAAGCTCCAAGGAAACCAATCAATAAGCATCCATATATCAGGGTTTATAAAAAATTTCTAATTGAAAACTAAGCTATGAGTCTTCCTTTAGACAAAGGATGTTACCATAACTATGTTTAAAGAGCTTTTTAATGAAATATATCCCCTCTGATAAGGGAATGCTACACAGAAACATTATCCCGAATGGTATGATAAAACAATACCAAACTGTTCCATTAAGTCCCGTTTCCTACTCAGAAATAAAACACTATGGCATATTTTGCGTGTTGTAATGTAGAACTGGCTTTAATTTAAAAGAAACCTTTTATCACTATTGGAGTATTTTGTTGTGTGTATTTCCAGTATATGACAAACTAAAGAGCCAGTAGGTTAGAACATGATAACTGCTGGTATAAAAAGAAAGATACTGTATGCAAGAGAGTCTCTAAAAGCATAGCCTTGAAGCACTACACTGGGTTTTAGAGTCGACCCATCTTTTGGTTTGCAGCTGAGTCTGTGGCTATGCTACATTCAAACACGCTCTTTTGTCTCAGATCAAATGATCTAAATTGCCTTCAGCAGAGTTACTGGAGAAACTGTCATTGTCCTCTCGGGAATTTGTATTGTCTTGGGAATTTTTCCCATCTTAGAATGAGGGCCAGTTTTTCTAAAGTCACTGCCACTTTGGTTGTTGGGTTGCGCTGTTTCTTGGAAATCCTTAAGGGCTCATTTTATACTGCTCTGAATGTTTTTCATACAAAAGGCTATTGGTGTCATCAGTTTAGAGATCTTTAATAGCTGATGGATAGGAAAATCCAAACATTGAAAATGTCAAAGGAATCTTTTTAGTATCTTTATCAATAGTAGAGACTACACTGTTTTTAAGTGGGATGACTCAATGTTATCAGTCTCTGTGAGTTATTTTGAGATCACATCATTGCCCAGACTCTTTCCTGTCTCAGTCACCTCTATCCTCCTTGCATCTTCCTAAGCCACTGATTACTTTCCCCAGAATGTCTTCTCATGACTCAGGAAGGACACTCAGATCAGGTTTAGGGTTAGAGGCCATTTTTTGCTTTTCCCTAAAAGTACTTAATTCAAGTAGAAAATCAAAATAACTTTGCAATTCAGCACCATGGTACTGATAACCACTGAAGTCAAGTATCCATCAGCCGTAGCCCAAACATTGGTTATCCAGGTTGTCTTCACAGCAAGCCTGTATTCTAAGTTGCTGTATTATGTATTCAGTGCAAAGCACATTCATGGTTATTCTGATCGTGTATTTGGAGTACAAAGGATGCACCCTTGCCATGCTTGGATTACTTGAATTTAGCAGTGAATTTACCTAATTCAAGCTTTTGAACATATAATCTGCAAGCACATATCCACAACCGGCAAGTGTAGGCTGCCTGTAGCTGGTCAAGATGACCATTATTCAACATTTCCAAGTTGTTACTGCACTTAATCTTATGCTCTATTATAACCAGATGCTCAGCAACCTGAAACACAGGTGCCAGGGCAAAGGCACAGCCGAGGCACAGAGTGGGGCTGGAGCTGGTGCTAAGCAGTTGTTTCTGTCTCCCACCGCAGTCCAAATCTATCTGAGCTGAGGGACAATGCTGATCCACTTACCATCCCAATTCTGTGTAAAGCAGCTTTTCTCATCAACAGCTAAATTTCCTTAGCAGCACACTTTACATTTGGGAAAGAAACCAATGATCTGGCACACTGCCCTTCAGTGGCTAAAAACCCAGCTTCATTGCAGTATCTGCCAGCGGTTCCTCCATAATTCAAGTAACAAGATGACAGACCTGAATACTCTATCACCTATCTTCTGTTACCCACTGTTAACAGTCAGAAGGGAACATGCAGTTGTTTCCTACCTCTTAAATACTCTGAGAACAAACAATTTCCTCATAAAAATCAAAACTCTCCGCTTAGGTCTTGGGAACCTATAAAAGTTTTACATATCAACAATTGTAATAATTGGTTAGACGTTATGTTAGTACAAACGTATAAGGATGGGTATAGAACAGTTGAAACATTTCAGTAAAGCATGATGACTTTTTGCTGCTGCCCTGGTTCAGCTTTACTGTTTCAGATTTCAGTGTAATACCGAACTGTATCTTAAAGGCTCTCCACCTGCTAAGAAAACCTGGCATGTGGGTACATCCCATGACAGTCAGTCTCACCTCTTTCTCTCTTTCTCAGAATTCTGAATATCTCCACCCTGTCCCAGGCCTCCACTCCTTGCATTTCGTGTCATATCACAGCAGTGAAGAAATACCAGCACACAGGTCAAGATTTAAGCATCACTTTCTGAGTAGCTAGACCTGAAGTACACTTTCTCATATGAAAGTCATGCTGATCTGTGCCATGCAAATCCAGCCCCTCATGTCTCATTCACTGCCGCAAGGGGCCACGTTTACAAAGGTGAAGCAAGTTAGTGTTAGGGAAGATCAGTGTCAAGCAAAGTGTGCGGTTTATCAAATCCACTCATACCAGCCAGCAAAACCAGCCCAGCAGCAGCAGTGCAGGCTATAATTGATTCATGAGGTTCAGTCTACACAGGAGGAAGGTGTTTCCTAAGCAGATAGTAAATGTAACTTTTATAGATACAGGCAAATATAGACTGAAAATGAACCAGTACTAAAGAACAGAAAATAATAAATAAGGCTATAAGCCTGAAAGAGAGTTAAGGAGAAACATAAAAACACTTGGGGATTCTTTCTTCCATTAAAAAAAAAAATTATGTCATCTAGACACTAAATAGATTTCTTTGAGAAAAACTGTTACATTATCTGAGTAAACATGTCAGTCAACAACAACAACCAGCAATTTACAAAAATGATGCTCCATTATTTAACTGAAAGAGTAAAGTTCTGTGGGAAAAAATGTTTTTACTCAAATATTGTATCTAGAACAGTTTTAAGCTGAGATGGAATAACCATAACAAATACTAAGGGTTTATTAACTCAGCAAAACTCCTCAGACCTAGTACTGCCTCATGTTTGTCTGCAGTTTTGCTAAGTGTTCAATTGACATATTCAGCTCCTCAGTCTGTGTATCTTCTAATAGATCTTTCAACGAGGAAGAAGTCTTTTGAAGAGAAAAGCAAGAACTCTCCCTTTTTGAGCAATGAGGCAAATCATTGAAGTGAGCTGGGCTCTAGCATTCATAGAATGGTAAGTTTGGACGGGATCTCAAAGATCATTTAGTTTCAACCCCCTGCCATAGGCAGGGACACCCCCCACTAGAAACAGGTCACTCAAGGCCTCGTCCAACCTATACTTGAACACCTCCAGAGAGGGAGCAGCCACAACCTTCCTGCGCAACCTGTGCCAGTGTCTTACCACCCTCACTGTAAAGAACTTCCTCCTAACATCCAGTTTAAATCTCCCCTCTGCCAGTTCAAACCCATTGCCCCTTGTCCTGTCATTACAAGACCTCGTAAATAGTCCCTCCCCAGCCTTCCTGTAGGCCCCCTTCAGATACTGAAAGGCTACTATAAGGTCTCCTCGAAGCCTTCTCTTCTCCAGGCTGAAGAGCCCCTACTCTCTCAGCCTGTCTTCATAGGAGAGCTGCTCCAGCCCTCTGATCATCTTTGTGGCCCTCCTCTGGACCCACTCCAACACTTCAATGTCCTGTGCTGGGGGCTCCAGAACTGTACACAGTACTCCAGATGGGGCATTACAGACTCTCAAGAACTCTTGCTTATTTTGCTGTGCTCAGCATATAACCTGAGTAGGTTTCAAATTATTAAATATAACTGTGCACAAAAGAAAATGATGGAATCACACATTGCTCCCCAGTTACTGAGGTTTTGTTGCTGTAGTTTAATTTTCTCATTGTACTTTCATGGGGTTTCTCCTAACTTAGCATTCTTTTAAGGTAGCCTGTGTTGAGGGAATTATCTTGTTTTTCAAAGCAAATTTCAGCTGATTACTAAGTATTTACATACTGTAATTTGAATGTCTAATTATACAATTAGTGTAAATACATGTAATATGGTTTATTTTTCACAAAAGCTGATAAGGTACATTGCTTTTTGCATTCCAGTGTTATGAGATTTTCACTGCTTGTAATACAGAATTCAAAACTTCACACTAAAAGCTTCTGCTAAGAGTTGTGAATTCCTCAGTTAACACTTTACAAATGATTTGAAATACACTTCATACCACAAACCAAGAGAGACATCTGCCTTACTGCTAAAGACTAGAGCTCCCAATAATACCTTCCACTCCTAAATTCAAGGGCTGCTCTAAGTACTTTTTTCCTTGAAGGGGTTTGTGGAAGTTTTCCTTCTACCTTAAACTACCCATCACTGTGTGAAAATTCACCTATTTTCTCCATTAACACATCATTGCTGGCCTAAGAGACATGTTTATGTAACTTGCAGTGACATTTCTGATGACACCCTTGGTGAAATAAGGAAAAGAGCACTTCAGAAGATGAACACATAAGATGCCCCTTAAGTTTTAGAGCTGCTTCCTTTTTATTCAGCTATAGATAACAACTTCCTAATTAGAGGGTGGGAAAGAGCTGCTTTAATCTCAGTTGCTGAAGCAGTACTGCACAGGCACCAAGCTCCAGAAAGCCGCCAGCCTCTTCTGCTACTCCTCAAAAATTTCTCGCTTCTCGAATCAAGTTTGACTAAATCCGAGGCTTCAAATATAATCACATTTCTGTAAGTTTTATACCATTTCATCGAGTAGCAGAGGAAAATTTACATGAGAGGCTTTGTGAGAGAATAACTGCATGGCAATAGGTGAGCTCATTGCCTGTGGCCAAACAGGACACATTCAAAGGAAATGCTGGGTGGCCAGTGAGAAGCAGCGGGATGCATATGAGGACAAATGAGATGACAGGAGTTACTGTGAGGGAGGGCATGGGGACCCAGAGCAAAAGCACAGGATAAATCCTGTTTCACTGCTTAGCTACTCTTTGGGCAACCTGCTTCAAGTGATCAGGGCTCTGTTTCAGAAATGTTTTACCCTCCAGAGATGCAGCTCCTGACAGTGATTAAAAGTTATTTATGTACCAAATATACAGAACACAGATGAACATCTAATTCTGTTACTACACAAGTTCTGAAAGACTGAAAATCAGCAGAGAGGCTTCCACAATTTCAGCAAAGCGTGGACTTTTATTTCAGGTAGAATACAGGTTTATGTCAGAGTGGATTTATAGTTTCAGTTTCAATATGATTTCCTCTCACCCAAGCTACTGTTAACTCACATCCCATTTTAAAAATAATTTTTCTTCAAACTTGACTTTATTTTAATTAAGCATATGAAAACCTTATTTAAACAATGTGGAAAGATCAATTATGTAAGGAACATTTCAGAATTATATGTTATGAAAAGATTTCTTGATGTATATTTCCTTAACTTGGTATTCACCTCACAGTGGAAAATTACTTCAGCTGAATATTGGATTTTAGAGCACCTTGGAAAACCGTATCGACATTTCATGAGGCTAAGACCTGTGTTGTCAACATGAAGCTTGAACATTAGCAGCTGCTGCCATTCCCTAAGTATCTTCCGTGCAAATTTCATTCAAAGAAATTAATTTTTAAAGGGCAGTTGTAAGAGAAGCAAAACTAGATCCAGGGACCTTGACAACTGGCTTCCACAGCATTAAGAGCTACAAGTCTTGCCTTGAGATGGTCACTTGGACCAGCCTATGTTTCTACAATAGAATAACTGAAATACCCCCTGATGACACTGAGAAATACTTCACCTTGAGAATAAGATAAATTTAATATGATTCTATTAAGAGTAGGTCACATTTCAGCATGTGAAGATGTCAGATTTGGGCCTAAAGAAAGGACTTCTATGCTGTTATTTCCTATTCTATTCTTATTGAAAACAGGGACATTATTAAACCACAGTCAAATGACTTAGTCATATGGAAAAGTAAATCAAACCTGTGAAATGAATGTATTTGAGAAAAAGAAGGAAAAAAAAAAAAAGAAAAAGGGTGTTTACTTTGCAAATACACCATACCACATCAGAATATATTCAAACATGCATTTCCTAACGTTCCAGATCCACAGAATAGTCAAGTCATTAAAAATACTGAACACAGACTTAATTTTCAGCTTATTTTAATGCCCCCTTGGCCTTAAAGAGATTTAAAGATGTGTTTGAGTTTTTTATTTAACCAAGGCTGCATTTATGAGGATAATAATGCATTTACAGCATATATTTTCCTACTGTAAGATGCAAGTTACGAACCAAATGTGAGGAATATCATGTTTGGCAGCATTCCCTAGGGGAGTCTGGATCTATAAACACATGGATGTAATGTGTTTGTTAATGCAATTCTTCTTCTATTCTCTGACAGTTATTATATAAATAACATTTTCCTCTTAGGAAGCAATCCAAATGCAATCAAACCAGTATAGTACTATGTGCTAGGGTAGGTTTCAACTTTGGAACTGTTTTAAAACTCTATTTTGTGAGAGACCACAGAACTGGATACGGTCATGAGGTAGCAGCCATACATCACAGTGCACTGCAAGGAGCATGCAGCGCTAGGACAGCTCTGTTATACCTTATGTTAGTTTGTTGTGAAAGACAGACATATCTCTCTGCCAGCCTATGATGGATATTTAGACATCATTCTCTGTCTTTAATCTCTTCTTTATTCTTCCAGTTTACTCTCTAACAGCCTTTGTGTGAGCCCTCCTCAAGAGAGGATTCTCACCTGAAAGCCTGGAAAGATGAGAGTACAGAATCTCATGGTCTGTGCTCTGCAGTAGAATATATTTCTGAGCATGTGGAACTGAGAGAACATGGAACTGTGTCCAGCTCAGATATGAAAGTTACATCCAATTCCATGGTCTGCCACTTAAAAGTACTTCAATTCCATGGAAAATCTTAGTCAGGCCACGAGGTCTAGTTAAGTGAGGCTGGAAAGATGTCTTGTATATCAGACAGAATGAACTGATTCAATTTGTACAAAATGAAATAACTCACAAATAAATACAGTTATACCATCCACTCATTTCTATGTGCTGAACTAATGAACAGACATTCAAAAGAGCAGGACAAAAAAGCCAGAAATCAGCCTGGCTTCAGAGGAACACAGGGAATCTTGAAGATGGCTTTTTGCAAGAACTTGCCAGTTAATCACAAAATACACAGAAGCACAGAATCAACAGATTGGAAAATGCAGCAAAAGATCCAGAAGTTGGAAAAAATGTGGGTTGTGAATATTTTGTTCAAATTAATATTCTGGCAGCTACATTTTGAACAAGCTGTAATTTGTATAAGGCACCTTCTGTTAAATTTGTGGCACAGAATTACGAGGATCAATCCAACTTGAAATCAAACCATGAATTTGCACCAGTACATCTATTTACCCTTACTCATCCAGGACTAAGCTACCAAGAATGAGATGTTTAAAATAAGGGAATGCAGATAAACACCTATAAATACTATTCTTTCAAAAATAAAAGATTTATTTTATCTGGCCAGACTAAAAGAACCTGCAAAAGTCTTTGTCCAATACCTATGCTCTGAAGGTCTTTGTTCTGTATATTAATTTTGTACAAAACATAAATTCATAGCTAGCAACGAGAATTTCAGAACAGAATTAAGGAAAGGGCTAATCTATCAGCTAGGTTGTCAACACCTAGAGATTTAGAGACATGAAGGTAGAACTCTTAATCTGTCAAAATCAAAGCCATGGACAATGATTACTTCTGCAGAGTGGTTGAATCAAATTTTTCCTGCTACACTTTTTGTTTTTACCTTTGTTTACTAAAAAGGTAAATCATTTTAAAACAGGTATGTAGCACCACAGTGACAAAATAATCTGGTAGAGGAATACAGTTGACAAATTATTATATAATGAGAAACTACTGACTCTTCTTGCTATTATAATATGGAAAATAGGGGGAAAAGTGAACAAGCTGTTTGAATTTTTAAAACAAAAAAAAATCCCCCAGCAAAATAATTATAGCTTTATTGCAACATTTGTGCACGCTAAAAACATTATTTCAGTTCTGTCACAGTACACATAGCTTGTTTTTTGGCTCCTGTTGTAATTCCTACTAACATCAGCCATAGTGGATATGCTCAACACAAATAATCAATACCCAGCAACCTAACCAGGGGATTTTATTTTCCCCTATGTGATCAGATGTTGATTTTTCAGCTATATCCTCAACTGCTTTACAGCACACATGTTATTTTCTGAACATCAACCCCCCCAAACACTTATTACAATCACTGATTTAGAGAACAATATTTTAATGTCAATCAAGCTTTAAAAGCCACACAGCATCAGATGGGTTGCACACATGCCTCAGAACACCACCACTGAATTCACCTGTGCTGCCATGCCATTTTTAGGTTGATTATATGCTCAGTTTTCTTAAAGTAATATTTTATGTGTCCACTGAAGCCATACCTTGACAATTGTTTGACACATAGTGGGCATACATCTGATCTATATTCCAAAACAATAAAGCACATTTCAGTGTAATGGGAAGTGTTCTACATAACTGGGTTTAGGGATTTTTGGTTTTTTTTTTGTTTTTTTTTTCTTGCTTTCATTCAATATAAATGGCATTAATAACAAGTGTCGAATTATCATGATTCAAACAGTTTTCATATTTTATTGATCAAAGTAATGCGATTATTAAAGAGAAACAAAAAAGAAAATACTTCCTGGTCACTGCAAACAGTAAATTTGGATATTCACAGCAACATCTCTCAACATTGTACCAAAAAAGTGTAGCAGTCTGTGTACTGACCTTGAGAAGAGTGCACCGGAGACCCCAGCATCACCCAGGCTTTGGAAGAACAGTATTCGTCTTCCTCTGCTGCTTATTAGAAATTAAATCATTCTACGAGCATTAGGATTTATCCAGTCATGGAATAACTTAGGTTGGAAAAAAAACCTAAATGAGGTCACCTAGTCCAGCCTCTTCAAAGTTAGATGCAAGATGAGCTGGATATACTGATCTGCTTCTCAAATGAGGTTGCCCAGTTGGCAAAAATCTAATTTAATATATTGCAAAGGGCAGTGATTTTATGAATTCAAGTCACAAAACCTAGAAGCACTTCAACATAATGCTTCTATGCAACACCAGAAGTAAATGCAAAGACTAGTCAACATGAATGTCAGCAAACTCATCCTAGCCCAAGAACAACTTCAAAACACCTCAAGCACACACACAGCCTCCATATTTGCAGTAATTTTTTCAGTGCATAATATAAACAAGTATCTTGCCTTTTTCAGCCTCAGATGATGGGATGTTTTGTCTTTGCAGAGTTCCTTCAGAATGGAAGCACAACTTCTCCAGTTGATAAAGCAGTTCAGAAATATACACACCTCTGGTAAAAGCAAAACATAATTCCCTAATTCTGGGGAGTTCTGAACTTTTCTCTGTAGACTACGATAGGGCTCAACGCACAGTCTTGCTCAGGCTCCATGATATCAGAAATAGAGAGTTGGATTTCAATTCTGAGAAACATGAGGGAAGTCTCAAGAGATCTATTTGAGATGTAAGGGGGAAAAAAAAAAGTGAGGGTATGTGAAGATTGGAACCGTAGATTGAATATCAGGAAAAAATTGTGAGCTAGGATGCTCATCTTATGCAAGGGACTGCCGCAGTACACGTTTCTTAAGGAAAAACAAACATGGGACCCTGGTAGGGCTGTGATGAACACAACAGCAAACATCCTTCCTGCCTTTTGAATTCCTAACAAATTCTTTCCTTCCCTCCGAATTCCTTCTGAATTCTTTCCCTCCTTCCTTCCTTCATAGGATAAGTTCCTTCCTTCTGTACCCTAAGCAAAAAACATTTGCTGTAGCAACTTTATTTTCTTTTTACTCTCTTCTCCAGGCTGAATGTATAAATGCAGCAAATTTCTTACAGCTGCAAATTAAACTAAGTCCTGCTTACAGTGATGTTGTTCAGGGAGAAATATTTCAATGCAAAGAGCAGGGGTTTTACATGATCTTAAGAGCTCTACCACCCCATGACCAGACACTGCAGAACTGTGCACTGCATTTGCAAGTTCTGCTGGAGGTTGGCAAGACAAAGTGCTTGACACTGCTGAACTTGCAGAGTTCAGTTTAGTGGGAAGAAATCTCAGTGCTCAAAGCAGTTTGCAAATGGAGAAAAAAAGGCTTACATGAGGGTGTGTCCAGAACATTTTATAAGCTACCTGACTAGCTGAGCAGCCCTCTGAATCTCCAAAGAGCAATTGTTCTTCAGACATGTCTTATTCTGAGTTAGAGCAGAACTAATTCTGTTCAATGATTTAATTTTCAGCTCAGTCTTGTCTATGTAACTGCACTTTCTGAAGTTAACAGCATGTTATTGCAGACAGACTGCTTCTTGTAGTGATAACGTTTGGTGTTTATAGAATTAGTGCCGGGGAGCTGTGTGCAGAAAGGCTCCTGCTTATACATGTTCCTGTAGAGACCAAGGTCACTGCTAAATCTCAGGTATCATGTTGAGGGTGCAGAAACTAAGAGGTGACATTTGTGGCACCAAGAAGACAGGACAGGTGATCCTAAACAAACCAACAAGGGATTCCATTCCAACATAAAGCTGAGGGATCGTGAGGGTCAAGTTTCTTCTTCAAAGGCCAGTGTCCAAGTAAGACTCTATCTGTTCTGCTTTTGATCCTGATTAATATGTTCCTTAATCCAGTTCCAGATTTCATCTGCTGAATTGGGTTCCCATATGGCACTGAGTCCAGCCTGAGGCTTCACCAGTGCCTGCCCACAGCATCTGTGGTGATAGTGAGTGCTGTCAGGCAGTTAGCCTTGATATTGGTTTTGTATCTCTTTGTATCTATTTCATCTTAGTGTTACTGTTTTCATGAAAGCTGTTTTATTTTTCTTTTCCATTGCCTCTCCCACTTTTACTTTGTCCCTTCCTCTGATGGAAAGGGAGAGGGGTTAATAGAGAGCATCTGTCACTCATCTAGGAGTGGCCCCAGCCCCGACCCTTGTGAAGACATCAGAACTAGCCTGTACAATACTTCCTTGCTGAGGAATGTCACTGGCAGAAAAGGAGTTGTTCTTAGGATGTAGGAAACACATGACCTCCTGCTAGAGATTTTTTCCCTTTTTTCTCCTTCACCATCACTAACATGATTGTAAAATGTTTCAAGTAGGGAAAGGAGCTCAGATCAATTTGATTTTAATTAACTTTATCTAAAAAACTTCTGTCAGACTCCTTGAATCTGTGCTACAGTAAACCAAGATGCTCTACTTTCCAGATTTCCTTCTAATACACACAAAACCTTCTTCTATCTCATAAATAAGCATAAAGGAAAAACCACTTATGTAGTGTATTTTGTGAAGGATATGGAGTTGCATAAATGACTTTGGAAAAAATTGCTTTGGACTGTTCTGTTTAACATATAATTCTTTTTCCTCTTCATGGGTAAATTGTAAAAGTATTTCTAAACAAAGTCTTATCATGAACTCATCAGTATGCATACTCTGTGCTCACATTTAGGATCTATTTATAAAATCAATTCTGTTCTGGGCTCTGACAAACAAAACTGAAATGCAGCTGTGTGACATGTTGATAATTTTCATTAGTTCTAAAAAGCCTCAGTAGAAATTACAATCTTACTCGTTATAACCAAATAATCCCAGAGAATCAGGAAAGGTGACTTTTCTATATTATCTTAGTTGTTAATGGAAAGAAAGGAGAAGGAAAGAAGAGAACAAAAACTGAAAGGAAAAAAAGTTGAAAACTTAAAATCACAGATGTGTATACTTGAAGTCAGACTGGCTAGAGAAAGTCTTCAGCATCACTGTCAGAGATCAATGTATATTGAATTAGCCTTGCATTATTTGCACATCCTTTATTACATTGCAGGAGTATTTGCTCAATTTTTGAATGAGCTTGTTATTTTAAGCTTTATGGTATTCAACAGCAAGAGCCAACCTTCAGTAACATCTCTGAATAAACAAACATAAGCACATTTTGAGTTGGAAAAAAAATACAGGACACTTTACAGTGATTCCTTTCTGAAGATTAGGTAATGGTAAAGAAAATCACAAATACTTGAAAACAGTAATGAGTTTCAGAGAAAATTAGATTAATTTAATCTTGACATTGTCTTTGAATAACAGGTCATAAAGTAATGGATTAAAATGAAGGTTTCTCCTTTCCTATCTTTAACAAAAAAGGCATATAAAGTTGTTACATTTTTTTTTTCCAAGAAATATTTTGGGAGGGTCAATTTTGTTTGCCTAGAATATGTTGCTTTTAAAATTCTGCTGAAGAACTACCTGCATTTCTTTTATTACTAGGGATAGTTGTTGGTTAATGGGAAACTATTCTTAAGAATTTTTTGGGCATCAGAATTACAGAAGAGTTGTCAAAAAGAATAATAATAAAAAGGTCCTAATTAAATATTCCTTCTAATTTAAATAACTACTTATTCAGGATTTTTTTTTCCCTAGTTTTTTTTTTTAATTACACTAATTCTTCTGGCTATATGGGAGTCCAAGAGCAGAAAAAAAAAAATTACCTTCAGAAGTAGCAAAAGAGGAAGAAAACACTTGGGCCAAGAGTCCAGTTCATCATCCCAGGCCCAGCACAATATCAGGGACCTAGTACACTGGCCTCAACACACACTGTCCCTGTTACAGGACATGGCAGCTAATCCTTGCACATATGCCCTTGCATATTCCCACATGGCAAAGTTACTGCAAATTCATCATTCAACTGAGAAATTAAATTTCGCATGAAGAAAGTTCAAGATACGACCTTCTTGTCATCCTCACCTTTTAGATACAGTAGAAGTCCCTGATGATGCCCATTCCTTGACTCTTCAGGCACTGACTGGGGAACTTTTTAGCACATCTAGGGCTATGAATTCTAGAACAGTTGGGAACACAGAAGTCAGAAGCTCTACTTGTAGTTACTGAAGCTCCCCAACTCCCATCTAGGTTTATACTGTGAAACCTGTTGTGCAACCTGAATACAATTTTGGAACAGAGAGTTCCCAAGGCACTTATTTTTAAGAATAAGATTCAATAAAAAAGAAAAAGGCAGGGGGTGGGGGGTGGGAAGTTAGAAGAAAACTGTATTGCAGACAAAGATCTGAGGACTGTACTTATTGACACAGAGAAATAAATCAAAAGTGTTCACTTGACTGAGAAAATGACTTAAGCAGTAATCTTTAAGACAGAACTCAGGAAGTTTCACTCAAACTTAAGGAGAAACATCTTTACTTTGAGAATGCCAGACCAGTGGAATGGGTTGCAGAGAGAGATTGTGAAGTCTTCTCTGGAGAGATCCTAAACCTGCCTGGACATTGTGATCCTGAGCAACCTGCTGTGGGTGACCCTGTTTTAGCAGGAGTTGTCCTAGAAGATCTCCAGAGGTCTTTTCTATCACCTACCACTTCAAGATTCTATGATTCATAGACTGGATCTTTTCAAAGATAGTTTTGAAGAAGCAGACTACATTAGTTTTAAATGAAGTTAGTATATGACCACTTCTGAGAATCCAATAAGCAACTCTTTATGCACTGCAGATAGTTTTGTTTTATATATATACATGAGTCACTTTTGAAAAAAGAATCATAGTTTCAAAAAAAGGAAATAATTTCTTTTCAATTTTCTTAATTTTCTGAATACCACAATATGAAAGAAGTTGGTTAGCTTTTCCATTTTCCATCTGTTTAAAATTTGTACGTTTTGGAGCAAACTGCTATTTGTTCATTTTCATAAGAGAGCTAACGAGAACTCTCTGTTATAATTCTAGTGTGATATTTTTGTGTGTGTTTATCAAAGTACATGGTATGTAATTAGGAGTAATGTAGACACTTCCTTTGTTTTCTGGTGGATACTCTAATTTATGTTTTGTTTTGTTTTTTTTTTTGTGTTTGTGGCCGGCTTTTTTTTAAAATTTTGGGCTCTGTCTAATCTTGGATTTTTTCTAAGACGATGCTTCATGATGCCATGTGGAGAGTGAACTGATGCTCTTACTCACTCATGAGTATTGCTACTTCAATGTGACAATATCTGATTTTAAACCATATGTCCTATAGACTATTTAGAAGGAAGGAATATTTCTCTAGCCCAGATACAGATGATTTAGGAAAGAATGTCAATTATAAAACAGATCACCACTCAAATCTTTCTGCAGGACAACTGACATTAGCCAGCAAGAGCCACTTGTGAACTGCAAAAAAGGAAAACCTGAGTAAAAAGTGCATTACTGTACAGCAGAATCGTACATACGAGGTCACACTTCTAAATATAATCAAAGCAGAACATGTTTTTTCAGTTTCACTGAATAAATGGTTTGTTCTTAATTATCTGGTATAAAACCCCTCATACTGAATAGTGAAACAGACTGCTGTGAAAACAAACAAATAAAAAAAGATCCCAGCACCATGCTTGCGTGATTTCTCTCTGCACAACAATACAAGCATCTTATGAGCAACTCTGTTAAAAGTAAAAGCACATATCATATTCCTAATTAATTCAATGTGTTCTTACCAAACAGGTAAAATCCTAAATGTTTGTATTCAAAGATCAGCAGAAATTAGAATATATGATGTGGAAAACCAATGTATTGACATCTATCTGGGGTTGCACTTCAAAGCTGTACTGTAAAGAAAAAGTCCTAGAAAATTCCAACCACTCTTCAGTTCATCTGTGCAAGTGGTTAGACGAGTTCCTAACAAGACAACACAAGACTGTATGTAACTGATTTCATTACTGTATTAAACTAATGTGTAGTCAGTTCTTTGAGACAGATGCCCCAAACCAGTCATCATACAAGGACCTATGGTCCACTCTTTTCACTGTTTTTCTTTGCATCAGTTTACTTTGTAATGTGTTCTCTCAGACACATTTTATTTAAACTAAGAAGCCTAAAACTCTGCTTTCAACACTCTCCACAGATGTAAAACCCTACTGATAAGTATCCCTTTTCAGTCCCAGAGACAACAGATCTACACACAAAAAATAGTGAGCTTTACAATCCATAACATGGATGCATTTGGTTTATCTTTTTTTTTTTTTCCCCATGACATTTAGTAAATTTAATTTTGTTTGATATCAGCAAAAGAAATATCTAAGCACTGTTTTCATGGAAGCTTGCAGAAACACTGATATACAGAGTCTAGACTGCCGTTGTCCTCAAAGGTAACATAACGTTACCTTGCAATGTAAATAACGTGTGAACAAATCCTGCAACAGTCGCCATTAATAAAATAACACAGAGAGTATATACTATTAATAGATTGTTTCATTCCTCTGTCACAATTAAAAATAACCCATTACACTGCCTATTCAGTGCTACTTTGGTTTTGAAAGTCAAGAAAAAGCTGGACATGCTACCTTACGAATATGATTTCAGTGCAAAATTAATTAAATGTAAATGTTAAACTGACAGATAAATATGGTAACAAATTATTTTGACCATGCTTCATAACAATGCTTGAGGATTTTTTAAAGTTGGCCTACTGACTCATCATTTTAAATGAAATTAAATTAAATCAAATCAAACTTCCATCATTCATTCCGCATCTAGATTAAAAGTTTCACTCCCATGATATTAAGCTGCTGCCAGGGTCAGGTTATAGGGTAACACACATAGTTTTTGGTGCACTTTTTAAAAGTTTGACAAAGTTCAAGAGTTTTTCCCACTTTGCAGTAGTCCTACAACACTTCAAGTCCTCATCCCTACATATAGAAATCAGTACAGTTTCTGTAACTAGTAGATCTGCCTCTTTAAAAACTAACTTCTAGTTAGCTGTTAACAACATACTGTAGGTAAAAAAAAGAGACAGGGTTCTCTTCATTGTAAATAATGTTGCTTAATTTTTTTCCAAGCAGTTCATGGTATAGATTTCTATTCTATGATCAATCTTATTTTATTGACAACACCTAAAAGGACAGGTGTGACAGACAGTTAAAGATAGATGTGGTTTCTGCAAATGCAACACATAATAGGAAAAGGAGAAATGGCAACAATAAAACCAGAAAAACCTCAAAAAAACATGTAAAAAATCCCCAAACCAAATAAAAACCCAACCAAACAGAAAACCCCAGAACTCACAAAAATGCCCCAAAACAAACACCCAAACAACAAGAGCAAACAAAAAACCCAAATGAAACTCCCAAAATAAAGCAAACTGCCAAACAAACAAACAAAAAAAAAGCCCCAAAACCAAACAAAACCAAGTAAACAACAAAAGTACAAAGAAAGATAGAAAGAAAAAAAAAAAAAAAAAAAAAAAAAAAAAGAAAAGGTTTGTTGGCGGGGTGCGTGTAAAGAAGGAAACTACAAAAGGAAAAGGATAATGTCATACCCTGGTATCAGAAAACCACAAAAGCTTGTTTTAATGTTGGATGCCCTCCACAAATTCACAGGGTTCTTGGAGGTTTGTGATTTAAAATATTATACAAGCAACAGCCAGAAAATTCATAGGAAAACAAATCATCACACAAGCGGTAAAGGGCAAAAATATGCCACTGTCTGTACTATGAAGTCGGAGGGGGATTAGCCATTAGCCAAGATATTCAGGGTGAAAGAAATAGATACACACACAGTGAGTCTGAGCAGAGCAATTAGATAAGGCTCCTACAGATATGAGAGTTGTAAACCACTAGGAAAACACTTTGCTAAGATGAAGTGTCATCACCACACAGCTCCATGGCTGGCTGATTTTGGAGAGGTTGCATCTTGTTGAGCTGCTCTCTCTTCTGAACTATCCATTATACGTCCTACAGTGCTGAGGGTTATGAAATTTGTACACCTCAGGGAAAACAAAACAGAGTCAATCATATCAGAAGATGGAAGAATACATAGGTGGTAAGCCAAACTGAAGTAATCAATACCAAATGTGAAGTGAACATTAATTTACACAATAAACTTCTATTCTGTGATAATTCCACTTGTGCTTATTTGCTGTCATTAGAACAGTGCGATTCAATAATATACATATGGCAGAGGTGAAGCAGTGAGTGTATTATAAAATGAAAAAGAAGAAAGCACTACAAACTACTTTTGAAGGTGTATAAGATGCATTGGTTTAATTTGCACTTTTTTGTGACTTGGAGAAATATAACTATTGATTTCTCCCCAAATATTATTTGATTCACAAACTCCAAAGTCGTTTGTTTGCATTTTAAGAGATCAATGCATTTCACTGGTATCATTATGAAAACACAGTAAACAGAAAGAGCAAATGGTAAAAAATGTACTGCCTGGAATACAAACTAGATTTAAACAGACCTATAAAGAGCCTTACTAAGTACGTATACAGCCAGCAAAAATATTCTGGTCCTGGTCCAAGAAGATACCATGCATTCTCCATTTCTTCACCCTGTCATGCACCAACACTACCTAAAAGAACAAAGTAAAAGTTCTGGATGAGATGACAGCTGGATTTCTACAGTCAGGTGTTCCTCTGCTGGCCCTTGGCAAGACTGTGGTGAGTGGCAGCAGGGCTATCCCCACTCTGGCAGCATGGGCTGCCCCAGTAGAGAGTGCCAAAATGATCCACCCAGCTCCTACTGCAGGTGCCACAGTAACTCAAAAACTTAGTTCAAACTTTTCTCTGCCTGAACACACACTGGGAACTTGGAACCAGGTTCATCAAGTTGACTTTCAATGCAGCTTTGAAAAGGAGCACTCCTGATGGGGGAGCCCTGTCCTCAGCTATTTGCTGAATCAACTCCATGATTCAACCCAGATTTCACAGAAATCAACAATGTGTGGTGCCATCCTGTACAATTCATTCAAGCACTTCTGGGATTACACTACATGAGCATGTTTGAAATTTAAATAAAGTATATTACATTGATACACTCAACACACAAAAACAAGTTACCATGTTTGGAGAGGCAGCAAGAAATTTGCTGGAAAGGCCTCCTGAAAGAGCAACAATATTAAAAGTTTCTTCTATATTAAATAAAAAGAACATTTTGCATTAAAACAAAACAAAACAACACAACAACAACAACAACAACAAAAAAAAGATAGAGACAGAGAGATTGGTATTTGGACTACATTCCCAAACTCAGTCAGACTAAGAATCATATAAGGAGAAAAACAGTCTCATGTTCCTAGCTCTTTAGGGGATGCCAATATATTGGTGGAGTTAGGAATAAACATAAACCTCACCGTTCAGTACCACAGTTATAATACTGAATATTGCTGATGGATTAATCATGTTTTCCCAAGCTATTCAGATAATTAGACATACTAAGTTCAGAGCTATTTTTGCAATGATGATGGACTTGTTTTTTTGTGGTCTATCTAACAAACAGTTGGATGTCTTTTCTAAAGCCTGTTTACACTCCTGTACATCCAAGCTTTACTGATATCCTGTCCTCTGGATGGTAGCATCATGATGGCAACACTACTGCAATAGATCAAGACTTTTAGGAATTTCTACATGAAATCAGACTACAGTAACTTTTGGTCCCTCCTAAACTGAAATCTGGCATACTCAACAAGATAACTTGTTTGATTTTAGTTATATGCACAAATGCATGACTGAGAACTCTAGACACAATGGCTTACATTCTTAACAATGACAAACTGTTTTGCAGTCTGCATTAGTTAAAATTGTCCATAATTATATATAACATTAAATCATATGCAGACTGCTCAATAGTTACAAAGAAACAGAAAAAAAATCTAGATTTTTTTTCACTTCAAAGCCTGCATAGCACATAGATCCATGAATAACCCTAATCATACTTATAAGACAAATTCTTCCCCTTTCACTGAGTCACCTTTATAAGAGGCAGAGTACATTGTATTGAAGTCCCACTGGCCTCAACAGTCCCATCAATCCCATAACTCTTTGCATTTCCACTACCAAAGGAGGAGTGTGAGGTGCCAGACATTCTCAGCTGCCAGCACAGCCCAGGACAATGTTCTGCACCTCATGCAGTCACGTATTCCAGCAAAAGTACATAACCATCACTGGCCATTCAGAAACACAGAAAGCTCTGAAGAGAAGCATTTATAGAGCATCACACTTTCTTGTCCTCATCCAAAACCAGATCAAGAAATCTGAAAAGCTATCTACACCTAGCTGTATCAAGAAATCTTACCTGCCACAGAAATCTCATACAGAACAAATATATATATGCATGCAGAGGTTTGCTTAAGATATACACCTCTATATTTGTAGTCATTCACGTTGTCTGGTTGCAAAAAGGATAAACAAAAACTGCACAGCATTTTTGAACGACAAACACTGAAGACTATTCTTGAAAGGTAAAACTGTCTATTAGCCCAAATACACTGCAAAACATGGTTTTGTTATTAACATATTACAAACTATGAAAGGTAACAGAAAGAACTGCAGCATTATGTAATTAAAGACTGCTTCTTTCCTGCTGGGTATCATTACCCACTATGTGCAAATGTATTATGCAAAATAACATTAAAACAGAATCTGCATTTTACCCGTGGGTCCGTTCAATAGTCAAGATGAGTTACAGAAAAAGAAGTTAATTTAAGACGAAAATAAAGTATTTTAAAATAAGGTATTTCATATTGTTCTTCAAAGATCAATCCAGTGACTTGAAAAGAACAACGCATCTGTTTCAGTGTAGGTCTATTTAAATCCCTAATTTCCAAAGACTATTTTGCTGATTTTTTTTTTTTTAAAGCTAAAATAAAATAATAATAAAAAAGGACTCCACTCTATTCTCCATAGTCTCCATAAAATGCATTATTGGAACATACATAAGAGCTCAGAATACTAACATAAATATCTTAGTGTTGTCAGTATATTTCCAAGTTAAGATGATGTGGTTTGGAAAAGATTGAACAATACTGGATCACCTTATGTAAACAAAATTTTAGATGACTTTCCTTTGTGTATTCCATTTTATAATCCCAAGATATAAAATTGCATCTATGCCTCATCTCTTGAAAGTGGTGTTTGGTTTTGTTTTTTTTTTTTTAATCCCTCATGCAAATTAGAAATGAAGACTTATTTATTTATAACATTCACTCAAATCAGCTTTGCTGGTTTATTCTTGTAGCTTATGGTTTAGCTGGAAATTAATTTTCTCAGGGGATTCCTGTTCTCTAAGAGCTTTGCTTCTTTAAGCAATGCACTGTGTACAGGGTTGGGATTGCAGGATACCATTTTTGTGGTCTTCATTGAAAAATATTATTCCGTAGGTGGCAATTAAATGTTGTATAGTGTGAAATGATACTTGTGATCTTAAGGGGCAATCCTCAGATGTGCCCTTGCATTATCCCTGAGAATCAAGCTAAAACTGAACTGATGCATATGAGGGCTGACATTATGAGTATGAGATTGCACAGTGAGTTTGGTCATTCCAAGTAAGGATTCCACTGGACAACCCTGCCCTGACATTTTATGTCCTTCCCTTGGGCTAGTACTATGCTTTTAGAAATACACAGTGATCTAGTTCATTCTCCCCATAACACGGTCTCCCTCTCTGTTAGTTTCTTAATTACATCCATCTCTAAATTCCCTCCATACAGGCACTATAGATCACTATACAAATAAGGTAAAAACACAGCTTAAAGGCATAAAGAAGTAAGGTAGGACTGCTTTGGGTTTGGTCACCTTAAGAATCACCTGGCTTTATCTAAGTTGGTGTGCACTGGTAGCCTGAGACAACATTTGAGACAGTACTCACATTCTCACAAGGAAGCCATGCCTCAAGACTCTCACAGTGTGTGACAGTTCTGGAAGTGAACTGGCAGAAACCTATGCACAGGTTCAACGCCAAATCCCCAACATAGAAAAAGAAAAGTGAAACAGCTAATGGTACTAAAGATATGCCAGTATAATACTGATAGGTGGTCAGAAAGTGTCTCCAGTTATGTATCAGTGATATATCCTATTAAAGACATTCTTTGTATCCAGCATTTTCTTTAGTAATGGTTTCCCTGTCTCTATGTGAAACCAGCAACAAAGCATGGTTCTACCTCAGCTGAGTATTCACACTTTTACATTTAGAAGAAATTCACTTACAAAGAGCAATTAAAAACAGCAAACATTTCTAGTGTGTTTTCTCTCTTCTCCTTAAGGGAATTAAACCACTGTTGACTTAGGAGGAAATGAATTGCTGTTGAGTGCATCTAACACTTCATAACCTCTTTGAACTTGTGGTGATCATGAATCTCAGGATCATGAGATACAACGTCCTGAATGAATGAGCACCTACTACCCCATTAAAAAAGCAAAAAGAGCCCCAAACCCAAAAAAACCCCAACCCAAATAAATATTTGTTCTTTATTAGAATTCTTCACTACTTCTGGCATCTGCACTTCTCACATCAAATGACTTCTTAAAACTGAAAACTCCAGTCAAAACCAATTCATATCATAAAAGAACCTTAACAGATAGCAAGAACTTACACATTTGTTCACAGTCACTCAAGAGTCACCAATGATGGGGGGGAGAAAAAAAAAAAAGTAATCTTTACACTCCAAGTCCTACTATCTCTAGCCAAAATTTATTACAAGAAAATAAATAAAATAGAGCCAAGTTTATTATCCCTATCTGCAGTTTGTGCGATGCTTTCCTTTATAACATTCTGAATCTTCTGTTTCCCAAGAATGATGACCTTCACAAAATAATATGAGAGGAAAAATCTCTCTTGTTTTCAAGAATATAATTTCAGAAGTGATTCACTGAAAATAGTGGAGAATGAAAAAGAGCTGGGATAAAAGATTGAAAAAAAATATATTCTGTTTGCACTGTATTGATTCTGCTTTAATCTCTGTGTAATGTAAAGATTAGATATTTTTTGGTGTGGGGCAGAGCAAGTAAATGGAATGAATGAGACATCAAAATGACATGACAGTACTTACAGTCCACTGTTCTTTGTTGTACAGACTGCTCTGTGTATATCTGTGAGGTGCTTATCTGTTCTGCACAACCAGTTCCAGGAAAAGAGAATAATGCTGCTATTACTTTTATTTTTCCTTCAGTTTTTTGGAAATCATTTTATCAAGGCATATAAATATCTATCAGAGAACAAACTTGATGAACTGGTCTTCTCTGTGTTAGAATTGAAGCGGCATGCTACATAACTTGAAATGTTTTTCTATCTTGAATTTTTCCAATGGCTGAAATAAAACTTGAAAGGTTTTCCCTCCTTCTGAGAACTAAACTAGAATTCAGAATCTTACCTCTCAACACCAAAATGAACCAGTGACTTGAACAGCAATGCTGGGTTGAAGTCCTTAGGAACAGGGGGGCTGCCAACTATACAATTAATGCACTGGGCCAACATGCTCTTTCCATAAATTCATTATTAGAAGTCTAATAAATGTTTCTATGAGCCTGTCACATTACTTTTGGGTAAACTGTGTTCCTTATCCTTTTCTCTTTTCTTACCTACAGTACTTAATAATGGTTTCATTACAAAAAATACTCAAGTATTAAAAAGACAACAGATGTCATGCTTGCCCATAATAAATACCACAAAAATTCAGGGACAAGAAACAAAAGCCAAACAGTTATTTTAAGACAGACAAACCATAGGTATCCTAGAAAAGCAGTATGGTAATGCTCACAGTACAGGACATAAAGGGAGATCATATCCTGAATGACCCCACAGATAAACTGAACCTACTGATCACTGCACAGAGTTCAGTATGATGCCATTGTTGCTGTGGCCATGCCTGGACAATGGGAGCAGTGCCACCACTACAAATCTTGTAACTAAACTTGCTGTTTAGGAAATCTCTTAGGAACCTTCTGAAACTCAAGTGTAACTTTGCATGTTTAAACTTTTCTGTGTTCACTCTCAGATACTTCTCCTTTGATGACTGGGTTCACATTTATATTTAATTGCTATATACCCAAGTGTTTTCCTACATGATCTGTTCACAGGAGAATCCAAGAAATAACAGAAACAAGTGAGTCCCTGGCTTCTTTCATCCTTTTGCAGTACCAAACTCACTGGAGAAGGTAGACACTTCTAGGCAAACACATTTAAGATGCCTTACAACAATTTTCATAGAATCATATAATGTCAGGGGCTGGAAGAGACCTCAAAAGATCATCTGGTCCAGCACCCCTGTCAGAGCAGGATCACCTAGACCAGATCACACTGGAACACATCCAGACAGTTCTTGAATATTTCCAGAGAAGAAGACTCCATAACCTTCCTGGGGAGATGGTTCCAGTTCTCTGTCACCCTCATAGGTGACATGGAACCTCCTATGCCTCAACTTCCCCCATTGCCCCTTGTCCTGTCACTGGGAAACACCGAGAAGAGGTTGGCTCCATCCTCCTAGCACTCTCCCCTTACATATTTATAAACATTACTTAGGTCACCCCTTAGTCCCCTTCTCTCCAACCTAAAAGGCCTCAACTCCCTAGCTCCCTCAGGCTCTCCTTGTAAGGAAGATGTTCAACTCCCTTAATCATTTTTGTGGCTCTAGCCTGGACTACCTCAAGCAGCTCCCTGTCCTTGAAGTTGAGGGGTGGGGTAGAACTGGATACAATACTCAAGATGAGGACTCACCAGGGCAGAGTAGAAGGGAAGGCCCTTCTAATACACCCCAGAATGGCACTGGCCCTCATGGTCACAAGAGCAGACTGCTGGGCTCATGGTCATCCTTCCAATCGCCAGGAGTCCCAAGTCTTTCTCCCCTTCACTGCTCTCCAGCAGGTCAGTTCCAAATTTTCATTTAAAATTTTTGTGAAACAACGTTTTGCTTCATTCCCCCCCCAATCTTACATACTTAAGACTCTATTTTATCACATTGTGTTGGCGTCCATCTGGCAAAACATTTGTGAAGCACATCTGTAAGGTCACATCAGCAAGCGTATTTACAAAATCATACAAGGCTAGGGGTTGGAGGGGACCTCTGAAGATCATCTAATCCAACACCTCCTGTTAATACAAATATGCTTAGATTAGGTTGCACAGGAACACATCTAAGGGGTTTTGAAGGTCTCCAGAGAAGGAGACTTCATGCCCTATCTGCGCAGCCTGTTCCAGTGCTTTGTCACCCTCCAAGTAAAGAAGTGACTCCTTAAGTTCACATGAAACCTCCTGTGTTCTAGCTTGCACCTTTTGCCCCTTATCACATCACTGGGCATCACCAAGAGCCTCCAGTTTCATTCTCATAATATTTATACATGGTAAGCTAAGAGCTCATTTAAATTTTGGTTTTGGGGTATTTTTGCAGTTAAAAGTAGAGTTGAGTACTCTGAGTTGGGCAGGGCCTTTCAATAATGCTAGGATAAAATGAAACCCTGATCAGAAATTGTAACTACTTAGGAAATAGAAAACATACTCCTGTAAAATATATTAGTATTTTCTTTCAGTTCATGGGATTTATCTGGAGTGTTTTCTAATTCTGAAAAAGGTTTTCACAACACCTTTTACTGCTGTGCAAACCACTATTAACGTCTTTGTAAAATAACAGACATGATTTTATTGTAACAATGTGGATTTCCTCTGAAATATTCTGCAGAACAGATTCAAGATAGGACTGATGAAATTCTACTAAAGTGTAAGAGAAATAGCAAAAAAATGTTCATACTGCTTGCAGCAACATTTTAACCTCAAACAGTGCTTTTGAGAAAAGATAAAATATCTTTACTGATAATGAATAGAAGTATCTTCTACAAATATATCCCATAAGTTTAAGTAAGGAATCAACGTTTAGCGTGAGTTGCTGGATTTGGACTAGAATTGTGGGCTTGATCATGTATAGAGGCTGACTGCTGTGATTCAACTCATTGAAGCCAACAGGCTCAGAGTCCAGCCCCAGCTATTCTGCACCCTTCTGTTCATGCTACAGAAAGCTTTGCTTCCTACATCCCTCTAGAATTATATAGGTAGGAAGCAGACACAGAAGCTGTTCACCTACTTTGTAGGTCACAGGTTTCAAAGCACACTTCTTCCTGGCTAGATGAAGCACTCTGTCTAGTTACGTGCAAAGAAATTTTGACCAATTCACCCTTCCTGATGTGTTTTGAGAGCAGGTGAGCAGCATTTTTTTGCTATAGCCATTTGGCATAGATAGGCCTCTGAAGAAGGAGAAGCTGGAGGAAGATGAAGAGATCAGTGCACCAAGGAGGTGCAAAACTTTTGCAACATTCATAGCAGTAACTACCTCTTCTCTCTACTCTCCAGGGAGGTGAATACAGCTGAATATTTACATGGCTTATTTGAACCAGCTGTTTCTTGTAGAAGTGCATCTAGAGACAAGACTAGAAATGAGTGCAGAGTCAGGGGCCATTTTTAGTGAAAGGAAAACTTGTTATTTGTTGTGCAAGTTAGTACAGTGCTAAGCATGTGTTTTAAAGGATGACAATTGCTGTCTATTCCAATCTGCATTTAATAACATGGACCTGGTCTAGAATTCAAGTACCTGAGCTGAATCAGACAGCAGGTTTTTTTTGGGAATGTTCCCATCTGGCAAGGGATATCAAGCATATGTAATGGAAACAATGACAGACTGTACTCTGTGCTTAAGGAGCCTGTTTTAATTAGTAAGGAAAAAGAATGTTAAGTATTACAGTCAATAATGCACTGAGTTATATGTTAATCGTGTGAACACAAGACAGTGGGAAAAGCTCAGGAAGGACAGGGAACTGCTGGAGGAAGTCCAATGAAGGGCCATTGGACTGAAGCATCTCTCTTAAAAGGAGAAGCTGAGAGACCTGGGAAAGAAAAGACGGAGAGGATCTTATCAATGCATACAAACGTTTAAAGGGTGGAGATAATGAGGATCAGGCTGGACTCTTTTCAGATAGGACAAGGGACAATGAGTGCAAACTAGAACATTTGAGGTTTCACTAGAAATTAATGAGAAACTTCTTTGCTTTCAGGGTGATGGAGCCCTGGAACAGGCAGTCCAGAGACTTTCAAAACCCACTTGGACACTTTCCTGATCTAAGAGTACCTGATTTAAGCGTGCCTGGATTAGCAGAGGGAGTTGAATTAGATGATCTCCAGAGGTCCCTTCCAATCTCTATCATTCTGGTTTCATGATTCAAGATGAATAAGCAAAAATATTACCAAGTATACAGAGCTAGTCTCAAGAGGGCACATTCCTGAGCATAAAATGTAGTAAAGTAGGGCCCCACTCCTAAACTAACACAAATGTGTGTGCCCAGCAGTACTTGATACTTTGTAAAAACCTCTCCACCAAGTTAATTGTTAACCGTGTCTCTACTAGTATATAGTCAGCTACATTATGAACTCTAGACGTGTACTTGACGGAAGGAAACATCCCATAAACTTTTGCCAGCTGCTCTCTCACATCACAGTTTTCTGAGCTCTGTAATTCCCATTTTCAGTAACTGTAAGAGATTAAATACTTTCAACTGATGAAATCCAGTAATTCATTTGCAGTAAACTCTCTTACTGCTCTTGTGTTCCACACTTCATGAGCACACAGCTGAGTCCTCATCTTTGCTGGGCTCTGGGTCAGAAATCGAGGATGACAGAGGAAACTCTGAACTGTGTGCTCTGCATGAACCTAAGGAGAGCTGAGAACTACTCCAGCCCACATTACTACACATCTGGAATGCATCTACTGACAGCTGCAAGTGACCATTCTGGCATCAGACATTATTAAATAGACTAGTACATTAATCACTCTTCTATTTGAAGAATGTTTTCTGCTCTGGGGCTTGCAGAGATCTTTTATAAAGCAAATACCTTCAATTGCTCAACATCCAAAGGATCTTTTCCTGTGTGTCAGTGAGGCAGCACACTGTACCCAGACAGCAATGAAAAATTGGACTCTGTGTGTGTTCTTAGAATGCATACTTATGAAAAAGGTAACCTCTCTTTAGTCAAAGTGTCATTGTGTAGGCAGTTGAAGTCATGTTAGCTGTTCAAATACTTAAAAATCAAACGTATTCATTCCTGTTTTTAAAATTCAAAGCCCTTCTGATAAATCTTATTTTGTGAGAAGAGCTACCTTCTTCCCACTAAGCAAAACAATGGTTACAAAGAGATTTAAATATCAACATATTTATTTGCTAAAAGTTTGATCCTGAAGACTTCATTCTGGCACACAGGTTTTGAAATTAACAGAGTTTTACCTGAAAAAGGACAAAGATCTAGCATTGAATTCTAGCTTCTTGATTGCTTTAAAAGCATGCAGGCAGCTTTTGCTTTGCTCTTTATGAAAAATCTCACACTTTGGACAGTTTCCTCTAAAGCTTCATATAAGAGTTCAAAACAGCCACCATCTGCTAAGAAGTGGAGAGAAGAGCCAATTTCTCTTCTGAAGCTGCTATCACAGCACATGACAAATAACCCAGACCAAAGAGATCAGTGATAGTTCTTTCAAACTTTTGTTTTGCTATAAACCACAAGAAATGAAAACATTATTCAATCTTTACTGGCTTTATAATGTATTTTAGAAAAAGGTAGAACTGAGGTCTGCTTTAGTAGATAAAACACTGATCCTTCTACCTCTTGGACAGCTGTTTTGTCTAACACAGGTTCCTAAACAAATAGAATTTGGTGCTCTGCTTTGCGATAGCAGCTCATATCAGAAAACCAATCACCACAGTATTCAGAACAATCAGCAGCCTTTGGCAGAGAGACACAGCGCTAAGCTAGCACAGGCTGTGAATCATCTCTTACCCTAGGAAGGGTGGAGGTCAATAGCAGTTAGGTGTAATGCTAGCATGTGTTTCTGACCAGAAGCACAGTATCTGGTTATAGCAGTAACAAGTTGGAATTTTCACTATTACTCTGACCTTTGTTCTCAGACTGGAAGAAGTAAATTTACAACAAAAACAAAACAAACAAACAAACAAAAAAACAAAAAAAAAAGGAAAAAAAAATTTAAAGCAATTAAAGCACCATAAATGCCCTTTATAAATTTAAATATGAACTACTGAGTGAAGTTGAGTGCTTAGAAATCTGACAGCTGTAAAGTTAAACATTTAATATACACATCAATACCTATGGAATGCTTCCAATACAATCTTGACCATAAGCAGCCCCTGCACATTTTGAAATGCCTGTCAGCAATAGGAAATTCAAAAATTTTGATCAGGTTTTTGAATACATTTACTCTGAAACATTCTCTACTCCATAAGCTATATGTCTTGTTTGCCAGTGAGTCAGTTCCTGTTAATAAGTCATGCAAAATGATGCAGATTGAAGTTATGCAAAGAAAATTATCTTTCTTGAAACTACTGTGTTAGCTGATTTGCCTACTTAACATGTTGTGACAGCTTCAAGATCTTGAAACTGTCTAGAGATATACACAAACCATTAAAAACTCCAAGAAAAGCTGCATTTGAAATAATAGCAAGTGTCAAAATATCTTGGAAAACGCAGGGCAATAAAATATTAATAACAAAACAGCTGTTTAACAGCAGCCTTCCAAACACTTACAACATGTTGATGCTATTTATACAAGAAGAGAGAGTATGTCACATTTGAAAAATGATATCCTATGGTTCTCCAGGACATCCTGAGCATACATTAGAAAATGAGAAAGAAAGAAAGAGGAAAAAAACAAACCAGGAGCTACTTAATTATATTTAAATTTAACCAGTGTAGTAACAAAAAAGACAATTTAGCTAAAAAAAGCTTTCTTCTGATGCCTGACAGCTTTCAACAAAATAAGAACAAATAATGCCTTATTCTGAAGTTAAATTTTTTGTTACTTGTCAGTGATTTTTGTTTGTTGGTTGATTTGTTTTTAGATACCACACAGCAGCAGCCAGGAGACCCCTATTATCTGTATAGGTTGAATGAGTTTAAGTAGATATATGTAACCTCTGGCTCTAAGAGAGAAGAGGAAACTTAAAATTTCAGAGGACACCACAAATTTCTAGATGACTGTGGGATTCAGATCATTAGAGTAATTTTTTTTTTTTAAATGAAAGCATTGTAAATGTGTAAAATCCTCTATAAAATCTAGATCATAACAATCTGAACCTGTACTAGCAATAGAGCAAAGAGCATAGAGTAGTTGCCTTTAGGAAAAAGGCAACCTCATTCTGGTGTTTACAGCTTGATTTTTGGGACTTGATGGAAAAAAAAGGAGGAAAAAAAAGACAAACTTTTTTTTTCTTTTTTTAAAAAGTGCCATTTTCTTAATGAGAAATTGATGAATGATGACATCTGGCAAGAGAAAAAAAGCATATGGTCTAACTAGCTGTTTCTACAGAGGTTAAAATCAGCTTTGCAATTTTCTCTGGTTGCATTATGATTGACAGATCATCAAATACATCACTCTCTTCTCCCCCTCTGTGCTGGTCCTCTGTACCATCAAAGACACCAGGGGGTAAATTTGCACTGTGGTATATGAGGAATTAGACACGCAAGTTCCATTAACATAAATGGGATTTTTGCACCTAATTCCCTGCACACCATGCTAAAAAATGTAGCCCTAGGACATAATATTCATGTTTTCTTCTTTATTCTATTTATAATTCTTAATTATTAATTTCTAGCATAATTGGATTTCTCTAAAGAAAATTAAATGCCTACTACATTACCTAAACTATTGTTTAAGAACTCTTGGGTTTGATGTGGAAGATGACAGGAATTACGAATGTCCAAAACCTCATGGAAACTGGAGTGAAACAGGATTGTTGGTCACACATTTCAATTGGGTCTCTTTTACAGCTATTACCCAAACTTTATCTGTTTCAGCCCAAGCTCATCTTTCTGAAAAAGTAATCAAAATGGATATAGTATTTGAAAATTAGAAGAAAGTGTGTTTAGAAGTAACTCACTCACTGAAACATGGATTTCTTTTCTAAAAAGAAAAAAATCTTATTAGTGTAACTGAATCAATATCAATGAAATGATATAGAGGAGTATTGTTCATGAGTTTTTTTCCTTTGTGATCCCTCAAACCATTAAATAAATTTTTTTTTTCTGAATGATACTTATGCAATCTGTTTCCACTCCTTTGTTTTCATTGAAAAATACCAACATTGATTTATATCATTTCAATCTGCAGTAATTTCCTTTTGATAAATATACAAATAATCAATTTGGGTCAATCTCCTTTTTCAGGGTCTTAATGGCTATCCCGAGAAAAATTTACTTCAGCTGCATCAACATAGAGATGGGAGAGGAGAAGTTCATCCCCAGGACATGATTTGCTATGCTGAAAAATGTCCAGTTACAAAATATAGCACATTTCTATAAGGAGACAACATGATGCTTTGCTTTTCCCCCTGAAACTGGCAAAGGAACCAGAAAGTTGATGAGTCAGGGTTGTTTGTCTCTGTTAAACCTGTGTGGTATGACCAACATTTCCCAAAGATTCAGAAAGAAGTCATCCTTCATATTGAAGGGCTCAAAAAGAAAAAAAGTTTTAGGAACAATAGAGCTAACAAGAAGAAAGTGTCAGAAGGGAAGATGGGCTAGGTGGAAAGAAAAATAAATGACCTGAGTAGTAAGAGTTGAGAAGGCTGAGTCTGCTGTCATATAGCTTAAGATCTGAAGAATTGAGATAACATTAACAAATTACCATGTTATACAAATAACGTGTTGTGTTTTAGGGGGTATTGAAGAGAAGCCAAAGCAAAGAATGGTAGAGAAGCCAAAGCAAAGAATGGTGTATCAGTAAAGACGTTGACAATGAGGATGAGACAAGTAAGTTTGATACTAAATATTTTGTTGAGAGAGACACTGTGAGATTTTGACATGATGTGCAAAACAGAAGTCAAAAATAGCTGCTAGCTTACAGATCTGAACAAGAATTGTCTTCTCAAAAATGAAGAGGAGGAAGGAGGATGAGTGCTGGAAGATTAAATGCCACATTCATTTTGGTAAAGATTAATATTGTAAAAAAAAAGTCAATAGAACATGGAGAGCGAAAAACATCAGGTGAAAGAAGAAAGGTCAGAACAGGAGTGTTAAGTCTGCAACCTATTCAGTACATTTAAATTTTAAAGACACAGTATAAAACTGTAAGATATTGTTTGGACAGTTATTCCCAGTGTTCACTATCACTTTTTCTTCTACACTGTCAGAATCAATTTTAAAAAACCCTGTAAATTCAATGCTTAGCAAAGCAAGTTCATCTAAGAACAGTATCAACACAAAGCTTATTTTCTATCTTGGTCCCTTTCTGCTCAAGCCTGATGAACAGTCCCTCTGTTCTTCACAGGTCTTTTATATAATGCAAGCTTGTTTTGGAGAAGTATTTTAGTAAACAACAGCTATGTCTCAAATGATTTCTATAAAATCTGCTTGCTGGTTTAGCTAATCTTTACTCATCTCTTCAGCAAACAGAAGGGAAACCTGCACTTCTTTGCTTCTTGTATGGCAAGTTTTTGTACATGTACTTTTCGTCACATTGTACACTGGAGTTTTCATACTTTCTTTTTCTTGGGTTTTTTGTTTCCTTTTACTTTTCAGAAGCACTGATTGAGAAAATACTTAAATCTCTTCATTTTTCAAACAGAAAACCACAGAAAATCTGTTTGCTTCTGCAGTGATTTTGTAAGTTTCTGCAGATTTCTTTCCCTCTCTTGCTACAACTAAATAAGGTGAGAGAAATACCTCCTGTAAAGGCATAGTTCATCTTCAGAACATTGTGTATGTGGTCTCCTCATAGCAACCAATATCAAATTACCCAAACAATGCTGTTACCTTCCTTTCTGAAGTATATATACTTTTTCAATCAGTACTGAACTCACCAAACAGGAGTTGCTTAAATGAATGTGGGTATATTCACTATAATTACTCTCAGTTTTATTGTATTTTCCCCTGGTGAACAGAATTTGAACCAATGGTTGCATTTCTACTGTTCCCAGAGCTTCTCTGTTGTGTTCATTTACCTACCAGCTTATGGTACTCCAAGTGAGGCCGAATCCCCTGTGAGTATCCTTTCTATTTACTATTGCTAGATTACAATGAACATAATTAATAACATAATACTAGGCAACTCAAATACTGTGTCTAACATGGGATATGACAAATTGAGACTCAAACAGATCCACTGTTATTTCTATAGAAGACATGATAAAATGCCTAGCAAACTACCAGAGACAGTGCCAAGAGATTAAATCTTCTTGTTAATAGCATAGAAAAATCAATGTTACTTTCAAGAGATGCCTGATAAAAGATTACAGAAATATTTTGTCTCCTACAGGTAACAACTTCCCCTATTGCCCTTATCTTTTAAGTTCTTTATTAGGAGATTTGAAATACTCCTAGTGACATACTTAGAGCAGACTGGAGTATCTTTACGGATTCAGATTTAAGAGCTTGGGGTTTTTTCCATTCCCTTGATGAACATTTTCATGCAGCACTCCCGAGAAATTGAATTCCAATAAGGGCAGAAGATAAGTATTTTATATAGAAAGAGTGACCATGAATTTATTTTCTACATAGGTATGTAAAATGTATATACATGCATGAAGGTATTGTGTGTAACTGCACTCTGAGAGCACTATATGAAAATAGCATAGACTATTCAATTTGTCTTACACAACTCTAAGAAACTCAATGTCTCCTAAATACTCAGCATCTGCTAAATAGTTCTACTTAAGCACTCTAAAGCTTTAAAAATGTGGCCTTCAGCATCTTCATGCTGAAATAACAAATCTTGAAGTTTTGGTGTAGTGCAGTTGAGTAGATTAACAATATATCCCTTAAAATGTCAAATGAAACTGCAATTTCCCAAGCATTTCTCAAGCATTAATGTTCTTCAGATCTGACTCTAGTGCCCTTATCTATCTTGCTTTCTCTAAGCAGATTATAATTGATCTCACTTGTGGGTAATGTGAGTATCCTGAGTTTATTATTTCATGAGCTTTATTCAAAGGGACTCCACCATCCAAAACTGAGATGCCTGTATATATTACTTCTGGTACTGCTGACCACTTTTACAGTTTCACTACTGTGCAGATTAACATCTGATTTGTTTTCCCACTATCACCTCAAGGTCTCTCAGAGCTATTTCTCCACAGTCATTTCCACTCAGTTGTATCAGTTTTCATTTTCCCTTGATGAACTTTTCTATGTTCATTATAAAATTTTACTAAGATAATCAGTCAATGAGACAAGGTAATAAATACTCATTTTTTACAAATTTCCTGAACAAAGACCATAAAAAGGAAGACTCTAAAAGTTACAACATAAATTTCTCCATAATAATGTGGGCTTTTTTTTTTTTTCCCCTTTCTGTTTACCAGAAGAGGCACATTTCTCACAAGCTACTTAAGTAGTTCCATAAATATTTGTGTCATAATTTATATTGGTAAATCACTTGAAAAACACATTTCTTCCAATGAATTGCAGCCAATGCTGTAATTACAGCCAGTTGGGTGGTGCAAGTAGAATTTATTTTTTGTTTTCATTTCAGTGACTTGAGAGATGCTGTCCTTCACTGGCCTACAAAATTCTGTCTCTGTATTTAGCTGCATGCTGCAGAATCTTCCTGCCCCACAGGCAAACCTTAATACAAATCTATGCAAAAAAATACTTTTAAAAAAATCAATTAAACTAATTACTAGTTAGGAAAGATTGCTCGCCATCAGTAAGATCACAAAATAACATAGGCAGAACAAGGCAAAAGGAAAAAAAACAGTGAGCTTCAGCAAAGGGTATTCAAAGTCATCAAAAGTGGAAGACTAAAGGAATTCCTTTCTGAGTTTGGCTATGTACGGATACAGACTGGTTAAAAAGTTCTTTGCTGTGACAGAAGTTTTTAGTCTATGACTAGTTGAGGTGTGTACACCCTTTCTGCCTGACATACTGGCAAGCACAAAGTGGGACTTCAAGAGAGAATGGAAAACTGTGTAATCTGAACATTAACTCAGAAGATTAAAAAAAGAAAAAAACAAAAAAAACCCTAGAAAACTTAAAAGCAGAACTGACATGCAATTAATATGAAGCACAATATTTATTAGAGCTGCCAGTAAAAGCAGCACTTTCTATGGGAGACTTCCTCCTATGAAAAGAGACCTAAACCACTTCTTCCTTTGGAACATTGTTAGATCTTCAAGAAAGGAAAGACTAGTAACAAGTTTTAAAGGAATGTTATTTGGAGAAGTATCCACAAATTGGTCTCAGTGCTCGGAGGATAAAATTGTCTATTGACAGAAATGGAAATGTATGAGACTAAGGACATTAATCATTGTTTGTTTGGCTGTTATTTTTTTCAGGATTCCTTAGCAAGATAAAAGCTATACATCTGATACTTTTACCCTTCTACATTTGTTTTTGCATTTCCCATACCTGATGGAGGAAAGCATACACACACATACAATCTGCCATTTGCAGTAAAACAATCCATATTCATATCCGATAATGCATTACGTAACCCTGTCTTCAGAGAACACAGTTACAATGTGAAGTAATAAATGCTGAATAAATCACTTGTACTGAGAAGTGTTTCTATGCAAATGAAAGTGTAAAGCACCGCAATGCTACGGGAAGCATTCAAGCTATAATAGCAATGGCAGCGGTACAGAGTATTCTCTGACTCCTCATGACATACAGCAGGACTGGACAAGGTAGAGCATTTGTCCAAAAGAAAAAAAAAATTTAGTTGCAAAATCCAAGATACCCCATGGCAGTGTAGTATTCACTCAGCATTAATCATGATGATAATGGATGGTAACATAAACATAATGCCTTTGTTATTAAACACTAACTTCAAAGTCATAACACTTCCCATGCAGTAGCAGCACAGTTCAGAAATCAAGGAAGGCATTTGACATTAATTTGTTAAATAATCTCTTTCTAAAATGGAACAATGGGTCAAAATAAGTCAATTGCTAATTACACATTTACCCAGCTGTATGACAACTGTACTCATAGGTGAAGCATATACTTGCATAAGGAAGGAGGCTATTTGGAGCAGAAAACTAACCAGATAACTTGCCACAGTCATCTTCATTCCCAGCTTTGCTCTGTGCCACTCTGTCCCCACCAGCATCCTCTGCAGGATAGAGTTTTACCATGGGTAGCAGATTGTTATAATTATGCTGCATAAACCAACGCATTGCTAAGCTCCCTCTCCCTAGAGCTAGAGCCAGAGCCACAAAAGATAAGAAGAGCTTGGCATTTACCATACCTGCTTTGTGCTGCCCTCAACTGGGATTGTAATAAGATTGGCCTCTGGAGAAGGGCAAATGCCCAGCTTGAGGGAAGAAATGCGGAATGGAAGAAGGAAGGATGCTGCTTCATTCTGCTCCTAATATTAGTTTTTGTTTTGAAGAGAAGGCTGTAAAATTACAAAGAAATTGAGAGCTAACAGCAGAAGATCAAGAAAAATTGAAAGGGATAAGACAAAATAGACACAATTGGTAAGTTACAGGGGAAAAAAATAACCAACCAACAAACAAAACAATGAAAACCAGGGAATTAAATACTTGCTGTAGCAAGAAAGCAAACAAGATGAGAAAGTTACTCTTCAGTTACTGTTTTATATGATTCTGTTTACCCAAAGCACAGACATGAAACAAAATGATTAACAGCTGATGGAGTAAGGAATATTTATAACCGTCTATCATTGCAGGAAGAAAATTCAAGTTCATGTAAAAAGAAATATCAAACTTGCTGGCATTTAACATAAGACAAGGTTAGATTATTGTAAATTAAATTTTAAATGCAGGTGAAATTTATAATTTGCTGTGCAGCTGCTGACATTTTTGGTTTTCCCCAGACTCCTGAAGCAACTAGAAGGCTTACTCTTAAAGAAGAGAGACAAGAGAGGAATCACATTTAATCAAATTTCTGCTGAAAAGATGTATAGTAAAAACATTCAACCTGCTGCACCTCATGGTTCTGATTGCAACTGTAGCTTTTAGATCAGCACAGTTCATTGTTAATGTGAAGACATGGAATGGGGAGACAAATCACACAGGTATATATGGGGAATCATACAAATATAGCAAATATATATAGCAAATCAAACAAAGCAGATTTCTGCATGAAATAACAATCCTTTGATAATATTAAATACAAAGATGCAGCCACCTTACAGTTGATTTTTATCACCAGTTACTCTGAGTAGTCCTTTCTATCAACACAAAGTTAATTTTAATTACTTTAACAGCCTTTCTTCCTCATTAGTGCTTTATATTCACTTTGCACTGATGCATGATTCAACAGCCATATCAGGAAAAGGACAGTAAAGTCATTGGTCTTTGCCTGCAAAGAGTCTGGTGGTTTTAAATAACATTTTAATTTTGAATTGTAATAAGGTTAAGAGTAGGATTCTGAAAAGTTCATGATAAGCAACTCCATAGGCCATTAGAGCTGTACTCATTTAAACTTAAGGTCAGAGAGACTTTGTTCTAATGATTAAAATTTCATTTTGTTTCAGTGTCTAAATGCTTCTTTAAGTCAAAGCATTCTGTTAAACAAGTCTCTGGCACCTGGGGTGAGGCTCTGAAAGGTTACTTCCGGGTAGCAGCAGATAACATGTACAGAAACCTAAAGCGTTACCTTTGCAGTGTATTAAAAAAAAAAATTAAAAAAAAAAATCAAAATGGCAACTAATCAGAAGCAGAATAAAAACCCATACATGTGGGCAAGTACGTCACAGAATTTGAAAGTTACCTGCTCTTCCACCTCGTGCACAAAGTCAGAGTTTTAACTTCAGTCAAGGCTTTATTGTGCTGATATCCTCTTACTTTTCCCTGTTCAAATGAACACCTAACCGCCTCACCATAGCAAGGTGACAGCAACAAAATGTCTAAGGTCCTTTGAGGAGACAAGATGACAGGGAATAGAACAGTTATGCTCATTGTTAATTCCCCAACACCAAACACAGGTTGCCAATTTTTTACCAATATTTTTTTCAATTCTAAGTAAAATGTACACCAATGATCTATAAATATAATCGATGGATATTGCTGAGAAGAAACCAAATCAATTGTGGGTCCCACAAGGAATGCTGTCAAAGGAAGAAGAAACTAAAAGGGCATGTACAGATGAAATTTTGTCCTCTCTGGTGATTTCATCTAGGTCTATCATGACCTCTGACTACTGCAACAGGGAGTAGACAAGAAGACAAAAATACCTTTTATTTTTCTTCATCTGTCCTTCATGAAGGGAAATTGACCTTCATTTAATTGACTCGCATGCCATGAACTCTTCAATATTTTTCAATACAAACTCCTATCTGAACCGAGTCCACTGCAAAATGTGAAAGTCAATGAGATATGTGTAACAGAACAAACTGCCATGATAATTTTGTCAGAACTACATACGAAAACGCAAAAAAAAAAAAAAAAAGTAAGCAACATTCATCTTCTCTCAGTAAAATGACCTTTTGTCATCTCTTAAACAGCTTGTTAGCTCTTATTATGGCAACACTTCGAACCAAATCTAGTGTTGCAAGTCAAAAAACACTAAATATGAAGTTGCTTTGGGGGTATTGGGGCACAGCTGTTTCCAAAACCCAGCTAAGCTGTAGTGACCCTGATGGGTTCCAACTTGGCCTTCATAGAAGATGTACAGCTGGGGAAAAGGGAGACTAGGATATGACGACCTTTTAGTCCCTATTATCAACCAGATCTAAAATCTGAAGAGATCAACAGAAGGATTCCTGATATTTTACATTCTCCAACTGTGCTTCAAAGATTATATATATATTTTTAAAAAAAAGGTGTTTATTTTAAAGCAATTGCACATTGAAATGAATGCTGGGAACATTCCTGATGGCTATCGTCCAGCGGCCAGCAGCATTTCATTACTAATTACAAATTAGTCTAATTCACCATTTCAGTTTGAAGTCAGAAAAGTAAATAATGTATATGCTTCAGAAATAGATTAAAACTTGCCACTAATGTCTATCCAGAAACTTGATACCCATATCCATAGACAGAACGATCATGAAGCCATATGTTTAGTTGGATTTCTTTCAATCCTGTTATATATGAGGCTATCAAAAGAAGCAGGTTCAACACAGATGCTTAAATTGCAGTGAGGATGTATTGTGGACTACTAAAAACTCTCCCCGATGTTAACTTTCTACTGTTGAGGAGAGGGTCAGAAAAGCTAGAGAGGGCTAGAGGTTTGAGAATACAGCTGAGGCAGTGAGGGCAAGCCCAAAGTATGGACCTCACCACTGTTTTCTGTTGTTTTCCCTGCCCATCTGAGCACTATAAGTGCTCAGCAAGTTGATGGTTCATTTTGAGTGGCTGTAGAGAGCACAGCTACTGGTATCTGCACTAGAAAATCTGAGCATTCTGTGTACAGATTGTGCACTGATTCTGTACAGATACAGAACATGCAAGGGAACTGGATGGCACTTCTGGTTTTCTCTGCTGATTAAGCCGAACAGCAACAAAAATACCATTGATATAATAGAGATTCTGATGTGAGCCTTGCTGTCTGGAAACTCCGATATTCACTACTAAAATTTCCTGTCCCAGACCAGTTAGAAGTCAAATAGGAGGACTGCTTTTCACAGCCTTCTGGTACTGTTAAGATCATAAAATGAATTACTGGGAGAATTATTTGAATCGTGACTAGATATAAAAGAATGCATCATTTCCTCAGGGAGGAATGGCTGCCTTTGAAATGTTTCCTTCCACAAAAAGCATGAGTAATGCAGGAGGGAGGAAAAACAAAGAACAGACGGCAACCTCAGTCTCTCTAAATGGGGGCACTGTGTTGTCATTAATGACTAACACCAGAAAGTGTCTAGAAAAACTGCAACAATAAGCATAAGGGAAATGGAAGCAATAACATCACACTTTCACAGTTATAAAATCTCTCTGACATGCTTGGCAAGGGAATTTAGTGTGAATGGACTAGGATATGCAGGATGTAGTAGTAGCAGAAAAAGAACGAAAAAAAAGCCTCTCCGTTCGCTGATTAATCATAAGCATGGCCTTGAGTTCCCTTCAAATGTTTGACCATGATTTAAAAAAAAACCAAACAAACCAACCAAAACAACATCAACAAAAAAACCAAGACTATCCAGGAGAAAAGAACAATACCATCTTCTGACAACTAAAACTCAACTTAGTATGATCAAAATTAACTAATCTATGTTAATATACTGTATATTAGGCTACATTACTGGATGAAATAAGGGGTTGTCAAAGTTGGCAGCATTTAGAGATCAGTGGAACTTGTAAAGCTATCCTGAGTACTCTTTCTAACACTCTCCTTGTATTCACAAGTTCTGTCCAGTAGTTTCTGGTAACTGGAAATGTAAATGGAAAAAATGGAAGAAACTTCCATTTGAGGAAGATGGAAGTTTTTGTTAAGAAAACCCTGAGATCATAAATGAAACATCTCTGTGCTTAAAACATGTAATAATTTTGCTATGTATGAATAAATACTGACTTTTTCTATGTCCATTGTTCTCTTCATACAGTGTGGCCATCATTTTCCTTTCTGGAATTCGGATTCTCCATGTAAAAGGAAGTCATTCTCCACATAAAACCCTATTTTCTAAAAACTGTATTTAAAGCCTATAAGGTATCCTTTGTTTGTAGTTGTACAATTTTCCATGAAAAAACCCCAGATATTCTGGTTAACTGATGACCGTGTTGAAATGAACCCTATGACAAACACTCGCTGTACACTGACAGATTGTTGCAGGAAGGGTAGTATCTAGTTTCCATTTGTTTTTGCCAGGAGGTGACCTAACAAAGAATTCAAGCAAAATTATCAAGAAATTAAGCACTTCTGACAAGATTTTAAAATTATTTTTGTTGTTGTTGTTGCTTCTTTTCTGTACCACAGTTTGACTGGCAAAGAATTTTCTGAGGTATGCCCTAAAATTTCTTTGAGCTACTGGGGAGTAATTTTCTCAACCTAATCTCCTCTACAAGACTGTAAAATCTGTAGGATAAAAGGGGAACTGTGGCGATTTACCTACTAATTACTTGCTCTTATTAAGAAGAGCGAGATAATTGATTTTAGATGCACTACCCCTTATTAAGACCTAATTTAACTGTATATCAAAGACTAATTAAATGGCATTATTCCATCTCACTGATGAGTTTTGATGCTCAGTGAATAGATTTGGGTGGAAGATGAGCACACAGTAATAGATTTCTGACTCACACAGATAACTAAACTAAGAAGCTGAGCAAAGGGAATTTTGCATTATCTAAAACTAACACATTTATTGGTATTCCTTCACACAGATAGTTTGAAGTGAAAAAAAATAAAACATTTAAACACCTGCTGAGCATTACAGGGAAGGGGAAAGACAACAAAAAGCCTCTCACTGTAAACTGTTTATTTCAACATTTAGGTGATATTCTTAGAGTGAAGAAAACGATATATGCCTTCAGAGCATATTTCTCTGTTCGTTCTTGGAGAGCTGTGTAACTACAACAAATCAAGAGATCAGAAATAAGAGATACTATTTATTTGTGCCATTTTTCAAAAGTGTTAAAGACAACAGACAGCATCTCTTTTCACCTTAAGAGTTATTTGAATTCCTGATTATTGGGGTACCTTATGACATTCCAAGTTTATTTAGTGACGAAAAGGAATAAAGAGACAAAATCATATGCCTGCAGTTTTTCCAAATAGTCTTCAAGTTAAAACAAACGTAAAATAAATAAAGATTATGTTGCTTTTCATCAAAGAAATTGTAGGGACTGAGTTTACTAATAAATTCTAAGGAGGTGATCTTTTGCTCTTGATTTAAATGGACTCATCTGTCCTAAAATAATTCCTTTAACAATCCAGTGGCTGGTTTAATAAAAAGCAATCTATAGTAAATTTGTGTCTGTAAAGTAAATCAATTTAAAGCTTTAATCCCATCAATCTGGTCCCTAAATAAAATGTTTTGTCCTCTAAACAGAATTGCTCTGTTTGACACACAAACTCACCGTTCTATTTAATCTGTTAGGTCATGGCCCTAGAGATTATGATGAGCTGCCTCTCAAAGACCCAGTGCACTGCAATTCAGTGTCTCTTGGATAATGGATAAATCACAAGATGCTCATCAAAAAAGTGAGTATGTTACATCTCTGGGGTATATATCCTTGTTTCTAATAGTTTCTTTCACTGGCAATATAATAACCTGTACACAGGAGCATCAGTCATATGTCGCTTCTTCATTCCATTTTAGCAAAGGTGTAACTATCCAGCAGCAATAATCTATAGTCTTTAGACATCTAAAATAAACATCAACCTGTACTGACTGTAGGGTATCGACCTGAAATTTTGCAACTATAAAGTTTATTCTGTAGCATCTAAAGATTAATTACACATGAATTATTTTACTAATGCAAATAGAAATAGTAGTACTATAAATGGAAAAAAAAAACTTTCTTAATTTGCACAAAACATATTTATAGATAGGTAAATGAGTAAACTAGTTGAGTAAACAACCCCTACAGAACATGAGATATTATCAACTTCACAGTTAAACTATGTGTAGGAGATTTTGGAGCAAACAATTACAAGGCAGAGTTTATTCTACCAAGTGAAGAAAGTGAAGAGATTTATATATATCAAGAGAACTATATCCAATTCTAACCTGTTCTACTAGGAGGTGTCCCTGTTTATGGCAGGGGTTTGGAACTAGATCTTTGAGGTCCCTTCCAATCTAAACCATTCTATGATTCTATGAAATACTTAAACATCACTAGATAAAACTTCCAGTTTTATAAAAAGGAAGAACTAACAAGCAAATCTTAAATATTACATGAGGGTGTTTTTCCTTCTTATTTAACTCACATGTCTTTTCCTGGTACTAGAACGCTGATGGCTGAATTTAGAAATGCACATAGCATGCCCTTCTGTAGATGTGCATGTTCATGAGTGCTCATGAACACCATATGCAAAATGTTCATCACTGAAGCTGCTGTGCAGCTAAGCATTGGGTTTGTTTATGCTTTTGTTGAGCATTCAGTTTCACTATGACAGGTATTTGTTAAAATGGCAGGTGAATAATTGGTACCCTCCATAATTTGCAGTCAAAATGCAGTTGTACAGCTACTAATCGAACCTAGCAGGTGAAACAACAGTGCTCCAAGACTTTTCCTCAATATTTTCCCTCTATCTTCCTGTCCATCTTTTCTCCTAACTCAGTATTTTGCTGAAACTATCAAGTTACCTTCCAAAACAAGTCTTTGCACTTGCTTTGGACTTGAAACATAAAAATAAATTATCCTCCAGTCCTTTGTCCCTTCTAAACACTATCTCTCTATTCTTGTTTCTTGCGTTTTGTTCTTTCAAGATTTCTGCTGCCATTTTCCGATTAACACCTTGAGAGTTTATGGTACCGTCAAAGTGCTTTCATATCCTACTCCAAGCCTCTTCTCTTTATTCTTAAAACAGAGACTAGTATTAACTGAATGCAACCTTTAATCTATCCATAAAGTTCCCATGCTACTGACATGAAAAGGTAGCTCACTGTTGCGCCAGAAAACATTGCAGGGAGAAACAGAAAGAGTTTGGAGGCTCCACACTGCTGTGACTGCACTATGTCTTAATGGAGTGCTTTTTAGAATAACCACTGCAGACTTTGCTACAGATATCACACAGATTCTGTTTTGCAACGACTTTTATAACAAGTCTACTGGCAAAAATCTTCAGTGTTAAATCCACAGCTACATTGGCAGCCCCTCCCCGACTTTCTACTTTGTAAAAGATGTTGTCATAAGGATGGATTTGGCATCTTTTGCATTAAATACAGGACATTATACTGGGGAGAACTACTATTTCATTCAGATTTTCACTAGACTTATCTGACGAAAAGGTTAACCTCATGGAGAAGTTAAATTGGATTTTTGTTGTTGTTGTTGTTTACTAACAGAGGAACAGGAACATAAGGTAGCTGAAGAAAATACCCCAACTTCCCCCCCTTCAATTAACATTTACAAATGGAGTATCTGACAGCATTTGACAGTCAAACTGCAGGATTTTTTAGAAAACACAACACAAACACATAGTTAAGTAATATATTACTAAAGAAAGAACGAATTCTAGAGTATGCTAAGTGGTAAAACAATTAGAACAATAGTTATGTAATCCCAAAACAGAATTTCAAACTTGTCTGATAAGTTTCTCCAAAAGCTATTCTATTCTGACTGCAAGTTATTATCACACAGTTTGCTTGCTTCTGGTGAGCAGTAACTAGCGCCAGTAGAGATCAATATTTTGTTCTGTGCCTTTCTATCTTCGGTGAGAAACTTACAATTAATTTACATGTGTGTGCATAATACTAACTCTCCTATCTGCTTTTCACATTGCAGTCCTAGGATTGACTTCTTTGCCTCAGTCTTTAACAATGACTTCTTTGCCTCAGTCTTTAACAGCAAGGGCTCCAACCACAATGTCCAAGTTGCAGAGGGTAAAAGTGAGGACTGGGAGCAGGCAAATCTGCCTACTATAGTAGAAGACGATGTTTATGAGCTCCTAAGAAACCTGAATGTGCACAAGTCCATGGGGCCTGATGAGATCCACCCACGGGTCCTGAGGGAACTGGCAGATGAAGTTGCCAAACCACTGTCCATCATATTTGAAAAGTCATGGCAGACTGGTGAAGTTCCTGCTGACTGGAGAAGGGCAAACGTAACACCCATCTTCAAGAAGGGTAAAAAGAATGACCCTGGAAACTACAGACCAGTCAGCCTCACCTCTGTGCCTGGCAAGATCATGGAGCAGATCCTGCTGAAAGTCCTGCTAAGGCAAATGGAAAACAAAGCAGAGGTGATTGGTGGGAACCAGCATGGCTTCACCAAGGGCAGATCTTGCCTGACAAATTTAGTGGCTTTCTATGATGAAGTCACAGCGACAGTGGACAAGGGAAAGGCAGCTGATGTCATCTACCTGGACCTGAGTAAAGCATTTGACTCTGTCCCACATGACATCCTGGTCACCAAACTGGAAAAGCATGGACTTGATGGATGGACCACTCGCTGGATAAGGAATTGGCTGGATGGTCGAACCCAGAGAGTGGCGATCAACGGCACAATGTCCACCTGGAGACCAGTGACAAGTGGTGTCCCTCAGGGGTCAGTGCTGGGACCAGTGCTGTTTAACATCTTTGTCAGTGACATGGACAGAGGAATGGAGTGCACCCTCAGCAAGTTTGCAGATGACACCAAGCTGTGTGGCACAGTCGACTTGCTAGAGGGCAGGGATGCCATCCAGAGGGACCTGGACAGGCTGGAGAGTTGGGCCCAGGCCAACCTGATGAAATTCAATAAGGCCAAGTGTAAGGTCCTGCACCTGGGTAGGCACAATCCCAAGCACAAATACAGGCTGGGTGGTGAATGGCTGGAGAGCAGCCCTGAGGAAAAGGACCTTGGAGTCTGGGTTGATGAAAAGCTCAACATGAGTCTGCAGTGTGCACATGCAGCCCAGACAGCCAACCGAGTCCTAGGCTGCATCAAGAGAAGCGTGGCCAGCAGGGCAAGGGAGGTGATTCTGCCCCTTTACTCTGCTCTCGTCAGACCCCACCTGGAGTACTGTGTGCAGTTCTGGAACCCTCAGCACAGGAAGGACATGGAAGTGTTGGAGCGGGTCCAGAGGAGGGCCACAAAGATGATCAGAGGGCTGGAGCAGCTCTCCTATGAGGACAGGCTGAGGGAGTTGGGGCTCTTCAGCCTGGAGAAGAGAAGGCTTCGAGGGGACCTGATAGTAGCCTTCCAGTATCTGAAGGGGGCCTACAGGAAGGCTGGGGAAGGATTATTTACAAGGTCCTGCAATGACAGGACAAGGGGCAATGGGCTTAAACTGGCAGAGGGGAGATTTAGACTAGATGTTAGGAGGAAGTTCTTTACAGTAAGGGTGGTGAGGCACTGGAACAGGTTGCCCAGGGAGGTTGTGGATGCTCCCTCCCTGGATGTGTTCAAGGCCAGATTGGATGAGGCCTTGAGTAACCTGTACTAGTGGGAGGTGTCCCTGCCTATGGCAGGGGGTTGGAACTAGATGATCCTTGAGGTCCCTTCCAACCTTACCATTCTATGATTCTATGATTGAATTAAAATGGTATTGGAAGGAATTTGTCAGAATAGATACATTATTTTTAATGCACCAAAGGTTTTCTTCAAGATTGCAATAGTAAAATATGACTCTAGAAATTGAGTGGGTGAGGGTCTTCTTTCATGACAGTTTCATACTGATGCACTTGCAAAACTTTCCTGCCTAATTCACTCAGCATTTAACATGACAGTGCAAGTGAGGTTATAGAGGTCATAAAACACAACACTGACTCTGCATATTCCAAACATTCCTGCTAAGAATCACATTTGAGACTTTCTAAGAATATCATGATCCTGGAAGACAAAGAACAAATACAAAATTGTATCTAACATTCGCTCTAACACTAAATACATAGCTGAGGATTCATGGGGTTTTTCTTTCTCTCCTGTGTAAGAAAGGAATAGAGTTTACGAAGTAATTCACAGTTTTCTCATAAATAATACTGTGACTATCTCAACCCATGTGCAATGGTCCATGTAAAACGCCAGGAAATTAATCCACTAGCTAATGAATTCCATATAAACAAATATTCTGGAAGGCCAGCAACAATGTATGGTGATAAGTTTGCATTAATTACTAATAGAAGCCTTAAAATAACTGCAGCCTCCTGAGTTTGCTGTATCCTGGAAATGATAAAATCTGGCTTTTTTTTTTTTTTACCAATGTAACTAAAATTGTAATTGAAAGCTGATTTAGGATCAAAGGCAACCTCAAGGTTATAAATATTTGTAGCTGTCTGTGAAGCGTTCTCATCAAAATTCTTGAAAGTGGATGACCTCCACCAATAGTAGTATGCTTGCAGGAGTCAAACAGAACAGAGATATTTTCTCAAAGGCTTATAGACAGAGTAGGGGAAGGTAGGAAAAAAAAAAAAAAAAGCAGCAGCTTTGAGGGGAAAAAACAACCAGGTTCTTTACCACAGAACTGAGGTGTGGTTAGCTGAACATTATAATAAAGCTGAGCCAAAGCCCCAGAAAACCTTAAAAAGAACCCAAACACCACTAACAAGTAAATATTGATTGCCACTGAGAAGTCAGAATTACTTCAGTGATTCTTTATTCTTCCCATCTAATGTTTTCACAGGACACCAGCCGTTACAGCAGCTTTGCTTTTGCCTGATGACTAGCAAAATCCTGGTTTATAATCCCTCCAGATATTGACTTCAGTATTTGCATTTGTATTTAAATTTTCTTCTATTGTACAACCATTTCCAAACAATATACTTCCAATTTTAAAGCAATTTCATAAATATGCAACCTTCTGAAGTGTTATTTGATGCATTATACAAGGCAGTAAAGTGAGACGGCAGCAGTGGAAACTTTCAGAGACAAAAGTAACTGTCTACCCAGTCCCTTCCTCAGTTGTCCTTCAAGTCTGCTTGTGGACCAAAACAATAACTCTGGGACTGATACTAAGGTATCAGTTCCAAACCAAGATGATCACATTGGGGGATATTAAAGATGCAAATAAAGAATCTCCATGCAGAAAAGAAAGGTAGGAATTTTGCATAAATCAGGAGCTCTTCAGTTACCTGAATCTCAAGAAAAAAAAAAACCAAACCAAACAAAACAACAAAGAATGTGGCTTTGAGCTGCTGAAATTTACCTTACATTTTCCTGAAGTGCAACTACCATCTCACCAGAAGTTGCATTAACACACCTAGTCAATATTCAGGGTGCAAAAGCACCCTGAGGATCACTACTATATACTCTAATGCATTTGTTTGGGGCATTACTGCTGGATACCATTCATTTCCTTTTAAAACAGTTATTTTGAAACTGCCTGTAGAACTATGTATACCAAATTCTTGTCCACTTGAACAAACTGACCAACTCATGTAAGAATTTGAAAGAATTAATGTCATTAATACGATTTAAGGCATGACCTACAAGACAAAACGTCAAATTTCAAGTTGTTTTTCTCCCCTAGTTATCAGCCCTGAATAACTGACGTATGCTCAAAATCTGGGTTCATAGATGAGAAGTGCACTTGAATATCTGATACCTGCTTAAAGCCCAAAGAGCTTTGAGGTGTCACTGCTAAGAAAGTACAAGATCAGATCCAACAACTTGCTCAGGAGTTATGCTGTGTTAGTATACCAAATTCCAGAGGCTTTGGGATCACAGAGGTTGGCAGTAGCTAGGGAAAGATTACTGGGAGACAAAAAGAAATCAGGGAACAGAGAAGGATTATTCTTTTCCATTGCCAACCAGTGCAACTCTGTGTTTCTCCATACCATCCCCTGACAACTACAGTAACGTTCTCTAAGTTGACTATTGCTAAGTTATCTGAAATAATCACTGTCTGAACTTTTCAGCCCTCCAATACCACATTTTGCCTGCCTGTACCCTGTACAGGCCGCACACATTTCATCTGGTGGTTCTGTATATTGTGCATATATGAGGAGGTGTAACTACCAAACTTCCAAATACAAATACTCCAAACTTCCAAACTCCCCAAATACAAAGGGTGAAATCATGGGAGTAGCATTCATATATGTTACTAGGCTAAATCTCAAAACTCAGAAATAGGTCTTGAAATGAATGCCTGTCTTAAAAGTGGAAAGGGAATCTGTAGAGAGATACAGACCTTCACATCACCTATTTATATGTGCTATATCTTCTGCTGACAAGATCTTTTTTTGCTGTAAAAAAAGAACCATATTGTAAAACACACCATTAAACACCTAGAGATTTCTTTTTTTTAAGTGCTAGGGTATGACAGAGGAACAGAGAAAACCCTCCTCAGTAATTCCTTCCAACAGCGAACTACAAACCAGTGATATATGACTAACAATTTATAATCTCACTGCATCCTAATTTAAACAACACAGTAATAGTAATCAATACAAGCACTTGAAAAGACTCATGAATATATCCTACGTCTTTAATTTTCAACAAGGAGCCAACGCACTGTGAATAACACACCCAGTATTATTTTCCCAAATAATACTTCCTCATAAAAGAAGCCACTTAAGAGAGAAGCAGAGTGCTGGGAGAAGCAGACTGCTGCAAGAATGTCAGTAAGAATCTAAATCCACCATGACTACCGCTCATGCTGTAACACAAAACACAAAAGATGTTTATTCTGTCAAGCACAAAACTATCAACACACTCAGGAAGCAAACCAATAGATTATAACGATCTTACAGTCATCACAACATCCTTTCTTCTCGAAAGCAGAATCTCACTCAGTGATTTAGACGTGCACATATGTATAAACATTTAAGTGCGGTAATGAATGCTGCAGGTGTGCATAATAGAATGGTTTGAGTTGGAAGGGACCTCAAAGATCACTCTCTTACCATGGGCAGGGATGCCTTCAACTAGACCAGCTTGCTCAAAGTCCTACCTTTAACAGCCTGGCCTCTAACAACTCCCGGACGAGGTGATCCACAGTTTTCCTGGGCAACTTGTTCCAGTGACCTAGCACCCTCAACGGAAAGAAATTCTTCCAAATCTCCAATCTAAATCTCCCCTCTTACAGCTCGAAGCCATTGTGCCTCATCCCTTTTACAAGCCCTAGTAAAAAGTCCCTTCCCAGCTCTCCTGCAGCCACATTCAGGTGCTAGAAGGTCACTACAAGGTCTCCTAGGAACCTCCTCTTCTCCAGGCTGAACAGCCTCAATACTATTCATGCCTGTAGGTTGTGTCTCCTTCCTCAGATGCACTTTGGGTGGATATAAATGTATACACAGACAGAATTGTGAGCATTTGAACATACAAACATTCCACCAGAGAAGGTAGCAGTAAGCATTAGACTGGAAACCCTTTAAGTCTGCACAGCAACTACACTGAGGCTTAGTTAAGAAATTAAGTGCACAATCTCATTAGCATGGCTATACACACAATGAACACCAAAACCATTCTTAACAGAGAAAGAAATAAAGTAGTTGAGTAGATGTAGCAAGAGTTGAAGACACTGGTCAAGTTGACTGCTCAGAAAGAACAGGAAGAAAAAAATCAAGCAGGATATTTAGATAACTGCAAAAAAGAAAAAGAAAAAAAACCCACAAGCAGAGATGTGGAAGTGCAAAATTTGGACAACAGCATGGAAAGTGGAAGTATTATTTTAAAATTTCATCAAAAATAATCAGAGCAAAGACTTGTATGGCTATTTAACCAACAAGACTGACAGAGGTTGCTGCTGGTGCTGAGAAGAATAATGCAAAGTGCAGAATTCCCAAGCTCTTTGGACGAGCAAGAAACAGTTTTCAGAAATTTTGTTTACAACACGCCTGCTGTCATTCGTAACCATTACCTTAGAGGAGACTTTCAGCAGGGGATAAACTCTGAAAACACTTCACAGAGACGTATTTGGATTCCTCTGTTGAATCTGAAAAACAGAAAATCACTAGTTAAAGCCATCAGCTTATGACACAGAGGTAGTACTGGCAAAAATGACAGAAAATATCCATATAAGAAATCTGCCCACTGAACAGAGAATGTGCCAAGGAGAGAGGTGGATTAGTGGGTTTATCTCAGAAGTGACAGATTTCTGCATTTCAAAAGTGCCATGCTGGAGCGGGTGATGGAGGGACTTACATGATCAAGAAGAACCTGTGGTTCACCAATAGCCAAAGGTTTTGATTTGATCTAAACTCTCCTGTAAAATCCTGAGATTAACCCTATACAGCCTTTGAATTTCAGGAAGATTTATTTCAGGGAGGTTGAACAAGACTCCAAATATAACCAAATAACACAGTTAGGAGAAGACTGGTTAGAAAACACTGTAACATGGATGTGTTTACCCATACTGCTACACGTCCCTATCTAAGGAATTAGGAGCAGGTTCAAGTAGCAATAAATTTTGTCACACAAGCAGCTGGAAAGTTGCATGTTCCTTTTATTTATCATATAAAGACAGCTCATCAGGAAGTCATTACATTGCAGAGATAGTATCTGTACAATTCTGGTGCAACTGAAGACTGCAGTAAGGAAATATTATACAAAAAGCCACAAACCAGGAAGTAGTTTGTGGTATTGGACTTGTTGTTTTCCTGTGTTATGGTGTCAGGTTTAATTCAGTCAGCAAAAATAAACTTCAGCCAAAACTCAGACTTTGGTGGATGGGAACCTATTTTATTAACTACTGTTAAGCTTTACAATTAGGTGAGTTTGGCCTCTAAGTAGGCTTCTAGGTAGCTTTTGGCTATGACCTCAGTCCCATCTCTATCTGACAGAGGGTTACAAGCATAAAAGGGGAGTAGTCTACTATTAGAATATTAAAGGAGGCAGTGAAGACGGAAGAGCAAGCGGTCCAGCTTAACCAATGTGTCTCAGTTGTGAGGCCAGTAGAGGCTACACTGCTTTCATGTCTGTACCAATGCTCTGATGATATTTTTAAGCTGCTGCTTCTTGCAACATCAGGTGCAACATCAGGATCACCATGGATGACAGACTTGCTGCAGGCTAAATTCAAGAATATGCAGAGATCCTGTAATGCTTACAGACTTCAATATATCATGCCTGTTTTGGCAGTGGATAATATTAGCACTATTGAGATAAGGATACAGTAGTGCTGTTTGAAAATATCTGTATCCTGCCTGCTGGGCTGTGATAAACAGTTGTGTGTTTCACACATTAGGTATGAGTATTAACAGTACACAAGCAGGCACTTAAAAGCAGGAGGAAAACACACATAAATTTGCAAGTTTGATCAAACTCGTGGTATGGTGGTAGTAGGAGTAATCCTGCATAAGTGAACTTGTGTTACTTCTATCTCACTTCATGGTCTTACAAGCTCAACTCAACTGTTGCTGGGTTCAGGTTTTGATAAGACAATATGATAAAGATATGAAGAGAAGGGGTAGAGAGCAAAATTTCAACAGAGAAGAATAGAGCCAAGTGAAGACTGTATAGATACATATACTGTGACAAAGAGGCCCAGACAGAAATACTCAAAAAAAATTATGAAAATCACACTTTCATTCTACCTAAAGCACTGAAGTGACACAATACCACTGTTAAAGGATGTTTTAGTTTCTAATACACTGCAAAGAGTTCTCACTTCCTACAAAAGGCATTTCTGTGACTTCTGGAAGAGAGGAGGATACTTGGCAATTGTTTAAGATGAAAAAAAAAAAATAGAAAAAAAGTCTGCAGTCAGAATGGTTTTGCCATGCCCACAAGTAGTTGGAGTTTTACAAATCTCCATTCTACTGTATGCTGATTCCCAAATAAATTAATGCTTTTCTTTCTCCTTACCAAATATGCTCACTCCGAAACTATGAAACTATGAAATTCAAACACACAGAATCACAGAATAACAGAATCATAGAATCCCAGGTTGGAAGAGACATTGAAGATTAACTGGCATAGGTCAATTCCAAATGTACAGGTGATATCATATGAGAATTCAAAGGCATTAGGATTTGTTTCAGGCACTGAAGAAACACTTGTGAAATTTCCACAATGAATTAAGGTTCTGGAATTCTTGCTCTCCAGTAATTTGGGGTCAAAGAGTTGCAGCTCAAGCAAATTTAGATTCTGATTTTTTTTCAAAACATTGGTAATAGGTTCACATGCAGCTGTAGTCAAGGAGAGTTGCTCCTATCACTTAATTTCAGTGGAACTGCTTAAGAGTTATTGGAAGAAAAGGGAAAGACCATTTCCTTCAGAGGACTCTGTACAAACAAAAAGTCTAACTACCTGAAAGCAATTTCCTTTCCTACATTATGTCTTAATGTTAACATAATCATAAACACTTAAGATATCATTCCCCTCACATCTCCATTATTAATCTCTTATAAAGGTGAGTTATGAACAACATAAAATATTAATGAATCCTGCCCTAATAATTATTGTCTTATTAGAGCACTTGCCCAATATGGCTTGTTAGATGGTTTGCATTCATACAGAAGATAAGTTTCCATTTACCAGAAGATATTAAAACCAATGAACAACCAAACCAAAACAACACACCCTGTCAATATTATTTCCATCAACAGCATTTTCATAAATTAATGAAAAATTAATGAAGCAGACAAAATGTAGTAACCTGGTTAAATATTAATTTTATACTTCTTAATTTTTTTTAAGAGCATGTCTGCTGAACTTTAAGCACTATTTACTGACAGCACCTGAGCCCCCACTCCACCCTCCTCTCCAGAGCAGCTTTCTATACTCACACAAAAGCAAAGTGATCCATTCACTCTGGTGGGCACCACCTATGCCCCAGTCATCACACTCAACAGCTGGCAACCATAAACTGCTAAAGTCACAGTACCAACCATTCCAACATCTGCTTTTCAGTCCCTGTACATGCTCCTCACCAAGGGTTGAAGTTCTCATGACAAATAGTTCCTCCAATCGCAAAAGCTTCCATGGACACCAAATAAATGCAAACCAAGTGCTTAACAGCCTCAGAGAGCATTAAAATGCACATCCCTTTAGGAGATGGGAGAGTCTTCAACCATACTTGAAACTTCTGTCCTCTGGACTTCCAAAAGTCTTAAGCCTTAAGCCTGGCCATAAATCTGCCACTGCAGTCAGACTGTTGGGGTGAGACTTATTTTTCAGTTTCATGATATTAATACTATTTAGATCATTTTCAACAACAAACAAAATTATTCTCATTTTCATTTACTTTCTGCTCTAATAAACTAAAATAATTAAAATATTTGTCAACTGTCCTATGCTCAGCATCTCATTCACTAGTCTTCTTAAATGTCACATTGTGATCTTCCTCATTCATTGTAAATATCACTAATGTGAGAAACCTGTGAAAAATCACAGAAGAAACCTGCCCCTGTACTCCTATATTGCCTACACACCCAAGACTCATCATAAAAACCATGGTTGCTTAGATTTGTAACCTACCTGTTATATCTAGTGAACCTTTCCTTAAGGCTCCACAAAAATCTAGTTTGGATATAAAATGCAGCTGTCGGACAACAGAATTCTCAACAAAACCTTTTGTTTTTTCATGGCAGTATCTATTTCACTGGGAAACCTCCCCTACAGCATGCGATGTTCTGCGAAAAATTTATGTAGTAGTCAGCTGAAAATGTCATAGCACTTAGCTACAATCTGGGTGCTCCCATTCTCATCTTTCTTCATATTCTCATAGGGCTTCTATGTAATGGATTGCAGCCAAGAGCTCATCTAATGCACCTGAAGCCAGCAAAGGGCAGGCCCAGGACCCCAGACAGGTTAGGCCACTAAGGAATTTATCCTGTAGACAGTTGAATGGAAATAGACCCTAAGTGTTATTTCCTACTTAAATTTTCAGTGCACCTCCAAGATATGTAAGCTTTATTTTCTGAAGAGTTTAATATTTCCAGTTGTGCTTGTTTAGCCATGAACTACTCAATACCAGAGGACAGGCATTCTACTTACTCCTTTTGGGGAGTAGAAATGAAAAATACTACACACTGATTGGAAACTTTAAAGGGAGATTCTCTTTATAAGTACATCTGTAGAGAATGCATTCAGGTAGAATGAATATACTCACAAAACAGGCCAAGCTTACCAAATCAAAGCCTAGAACCCTCCACCTCTCCAAACTCTGCCTGAGAGTAGGCCAAAGCTGCCCTCTCCACCTCAGGCCTAGCAGGCCTCAACAGGCTTCATGAGGCATCTCAAAACACCCTGCCAGCTAGGAGCTGTCTCCCCCACAGAAAGCATGAGCTAAGTAGGGATACACTCTTCTCAAGGAGAGGAGAAGAGAGTGGTATCAAGACACTTGTAAACTGTGATACCAGAAAATGGAATGGAATAACAAGGGTACCATATCCTGGGATCACAGGGTCCCTCTCCTGGGACTCTCTCTGTGTTCTTCTTAGAAAGGTAACTAGTCCCAAACATGACACTGGTAAATATCTGAAGCATTTCAAATTTAGCTGTAGTTATGTCCAAAGGAAAGTAATTCTGTGATAAACCATTTCTGCTTGCACTCAAGACCACTTGGGAACAAGTGGCAGGGGTTTAGAAAGGTAACTGTCTGATTACAAAGAAATTCCCCATCAGTGCAATTCCTAACAAGATTTCATTAACAGAAACTTGACCCTCAGCCATAGTGAGGGTATTGGTACCTATTACATACATTTGGCAGGAAAGAAAGAGCACAGTGGTTTGAGCAGAGAACCTGGAAGTGGAGGTTTGTGCATTCTAATTGCATCTCTGTCACCAACTGTCTTGATGAGGTAGTCACAAAGTGTTTGCTTCAATTCCTTCATCTGTATAATGGCAATGATATCTAACTCGGAGGGACATGGTGAGGATTAATTAGTTAATGTTGGTAAGTGCTTTGAAGATGAAAAGAGCTACAGAACAGATAATCAGTTTTACAGTCTCTAAAAGCTTTTACCATCTCTGCAGAATTATTTTGGAGTACCACATGAATATTATCTGAGAGAATCTGTCATTTGTCACGTACACTCAGAAAGCTGGGGTGGGGAGGGTGGGGGAAAGAGAAGAGGGAAAAAAAAGAAAGGAGATATGCAAATGTTTCAGTGTTAAATTACATACCTTGTTCTCAAAACTGTAAAAATGTTATAAGAATTAATCTCCAAGCCCTCATAACCACAGAGGATATTCTGGTTTGAATGCTGACCTCATCCAGAGGCAAACTCAGTGGCAGAGGTTGAAAGTCATTGAAAAGAGCCCAAGCAGAGTCCAGGACCAGAGCCAGGAACCAGGTTTGAACAGTGCAAATCTCACACTTCCCTAGTACCAGCCACCTATGCTTTGCTACCACTTTCTTCAGGGAACAAACACCTTAGGTTTTTGCTAAGCTAATTCTTCTTTTCCTCTAATCCAAAATTCTGAAATCACAGTGACTTATGAGATTCTTTTCTACGTCTGTGTGCTCAGGCTTTTTTTCAATGGATGTGTATTGTAATGGACTAGCACATGACATCCCATTCTTTGAAGAAAAGTCTTCAAGGCAGAATACATATATTTAGCTTTGGCAGATTTCCTTTGGGTTGCCTAGAAAGTCTTCAATATATATATATCCCAACTGCATTTCCTCCCTTAATTGATTTTCATTCCCAGTAATCAAAATGGGAGTTTTTAATGAAACATAGTCCTCTTGAACTTTTTTAAGTCGCCCAGGATAACAGAAGCATAAATGTTTGAAAAAAATCAGGTTTTTTTTTTCTGGAAAACATATGCCTGTACTAATTTCACCTTCCTCAGTTATTTTCCTATCCCAGATAATAACACCGACATCTCTGTCAGTTAAAAGTAAAACCATTTTCATAAATGAATTGAAGCACAGAATGTTAGAATGTAAATGTGAAAAGGATGGGGTCAGTCTTTCTTCAGTGGTTCCCAATGACAGGACATTCCACCTAAACAGGAGGGAAAAATTCTTTCCTTTGAGGGCAACACAGCACTGGAACAGGCTGTCGAGAAAGATGGTGGGGTCTCCTTCTCTGGAGACTCTCAAAACTCTACTGGATGTGGTCCTAGACAACTGGATCTGGGTGACACTGCTTTTGCAGTGTGGTTGGACTAGATATCCAGAGGTCCCTTCCAAACTCCACCATTCTGTGATTCTTTGTCAAATTCTTTCCACTTCATATGACAGTAATAATTATTTGTTGCCCCTCTCTGCTCTCAGCTAACACTATCCACTAATCTCACACCACTACAAGGCTACACTTCTGTCTTGTAAAAGGCAAGGGAACTGCCACAATTTAGATCCATCTTTTTAGAGAGGAAAAGACACCTCAATATTTGAGGAAACCATTATACATCTGGAAAATTAATTCTGGATAACTGAGACAATCCTTTGCTGGTACTCCCATTGCTATAGTCTTCATACTCTGCCTTAAAGTAAGTGAGTTCCATTGAGACCATTAAACTATTCAAAGGCATCTCAAGATATTCCAGCAGGTAGAACAGAAATCAGTTTAACCATGGGCAGGTGGCACATTTCGGTTATTTTTGCCAACATTTTCCTTTAGGTTAAATAGTTGTTTTCCCTTTCCTAATATTAATTCTTAGTGCATTTATAACAAACAGTTCTAAATTCAGATCCCTTCACATGCAGGCCCAATGATTAAAAGCCTTTTAGACTCATATACATGACAGGTTACCCATTATCTTAATTTTCATTGTACAGTAGGTGACCTATTCTTTGCCCTTACTACTTATTTAACATGGAAAACCAGATTTTAAATGCTGTACTGCACAGCAAGGTCATTCTAGACTTTGCTGTCTACAGAAAATATTTTGCCAATTGCACTCTATGGACCAGTTGCACCTGGTTGCTCTTAGCAAAACTATTACTAGGAAGCAAACAGGTAAAATACCTCTTTTTCTATCTGAATTCCAGGAGGCATCATAACTTTTTCACACTCCTGATTTCCTGTTTGTCTATTTTCCTGCTCTGTCAGAGCTCACCATTAACATGCAGCAACCCATATTTACTAAGGAGCACTCCTTCATGCTCAGACCCATCTAACAGCGCACCTCAGCCCATCGTTTTCTCATTTTATAGACACTGTAGAAAAAGGGGGAGGAAAGAATGTCAAAGAGAGAGAAAGTTATGCAAGATAAAGCATGACCAAATATAGCGCCACATTGTTCCCACAGCAGATTTTGGAATAAGACAGAATGCATTTAGGATTGATTTCCTCTTCCCTTCATCTGTTTAATAAACATATTTTTCACAATGACATTTACAGTCTTTCTTGCTTTGAGAATGCTCTTGGTGAAGAAGTGTTTACATAGAGACGAATTAAGACCCAACTGAATGAGCTTTCTTGCTTCTTAATTTTGAATTATTTAGGTTTTTCAAAATACCCTTTAAACCACAGAGAAAATATTTCTTTCCTCTTTATTGAATTGCAGAGATTAGGAGAAGGTATTTCTGCTTTACAGTGACATACAGACATCACTTCTACATAGGCAGCTCAAGCTCTGCAAAAATTAACACAGTACCTTAATAGAAGTGCACTTTATCTGGAAGGAAGGCAGGAAAAAGGGGGAGGGAAAGGGGGGAAAGTGGGGAAAGTAGGGGAGGAAGGCAGTGGAAAATGGGGGAAGGAACAGCAAAACTCGCGTGTTGAAAGCTCAGGTAGCTGAATGTACTAAAGTGCAGAGTGCAAAAGGGTTAGGAACAGTGACCTAGCCAGCCTGCACAGTAACTGTAAGAATTTTCAGTTCAGCAGTACAAACATAATTATCTCAGTTTGACATAATAACAATTACTGCAGGAGGAAAAAAAAGAAAAAAAGGAGAAAGAAAATAAAAAGGAGCCATTTTTAATTAATTAGAATTGCTCATTCTATATATAAATAGTACCTTCCCTCATCAGAAAACAGAAATATCACTCTTCTCATTTCAGAGTTACTAAGGAAATAACCAGGGTCACAGCAACTCACCATTAGCTACAGCCAGCTCAGCTGTAGCTAATTTAAAGAATCACAAGCACAGCAGTATGAAATCAGGAGGACCTGCACAACTGCAAGTACTTGAGCTCTGTAAGAGATCAGGTACCCTTAGTTTTAGTTCTGTTGTGTGTTCCAACTGTGAGATAGAGGTTAGAAGGACTGCTAATATGTAGCCCCAGGAAGTTTAATTAGAAACCCCACATCTTACCAAAATCTGGGAATTTTTTATTTAATTCCAAAATAGATGCTATTTCATGTCTTAAAAAAAGAAAAAGTTTTAGTTCCTTTCAAGTCATTCTGTGACAACAACAGTTTTGATCTCCAGAATTACAATCTACTAAACCACAAGAATATCTTGTTTTCAAATCTCAAATAATTTTGTTGAAGTAATTTGATTTTGCTAAAATAGGTTTGATAAAGCACATTACCAGCTAGGGAGTGTAACTGGGAAATCATGCTGGGAATATACTTGAGACTAAAGCTGCAATAGCTTTAAGCACAGTGACAGGCCTGTACTACACAGAAGGGACTTCTGCTACTTCAAGTTAAGCTGAGCTGGGCTATCATGTCCTAATGGTAGGTTGTTGACTTGATGAAGTTGTTGCTATCATCCATAGACTCTCTGCCTGCTTTTTAAAGTGTCTCCTTAGTGCTCTTCTGTCTGCTGACCAAATTCTTCTGCCTGACTCCCCCTTTGTCTACTCTCAAAAACACTACAGAATTGGTCACTGATCTCTTCTCTCTCAGACTATATTTGTCCTCAAGTCAGAGCTCCTCTCATGAAGTAAAGATGCAATCCTGCAAAAACTACAGTATTTCATAGCACCCAAAATACATCGTGCAAACTGTAGATAACAATTCTTGGAGTGGCAACATGGGCATATACAGTGACTTCAAAATCAGACTCACTGGTTTGCAGAAGTGATCTGCTGATCAGGTCAGTCCGATTTTTCATGCTTGGAAGCTGGGATGGAAACAGGAGCCGGAGTCTACGTGTGTGTGCATGCAGAGTTCCTGTTCCCCACTCTGACATACAGAGGTGATGGGTCTCAACACATCATTCATGACTGGATCATCATCAGTCTCCCATTACACAATTTTCATCAACTTCTTTCAGGAAAGGTATTTAGTCTAGAGGGCAGGGGCTCATTCCCAAAATGCTGTCATACCAAGAGATGATATTTCAAATATTTCAATCACTGCAACATACTGGTGAAATAATTAAGTGGACTTTGAGACTCCTAGCCATGACCTGACTCATAAGAATGATAATAATGGCAAAAAGAATATACTGAAAAGACAGTTCTGCTGCAGCCAGTATGGAGAACTCTACATGGTCATTGTATCTTCACATGAGCTGAAAATCACAAAGACTGTAGTTGGGAGCTTGACTGAGTTCAGGGATTGATTGCTCACAATAGGGGTCAAAGTACAACTTTCACCTAGAAGCTGGTCCTGGACTGCCAGTGCTTTAGCCAATTAAAAAACATCAAAATGAGCTGAACTTCACCACAAGTATTTGTTATATATATTATATCATATGATATTCCTAATGGTTTAGAAACTACAAATATTTGGCTTACATGAAAAAAATCAAGAGCTGCTTTAATTTAAGTCTTCAGAGCAAAGCAACTTTTTACAAATAACTATCGCTAGCAATTGTATCTCAAACCAAGCAAAAGACCTTCAGAAGAATGCACATCATATGCTGCTGGGCAAAGAGATTGGAGAATCTCCCTAGCAAGACTTTCAAAGATACTACTCTGACTTTGGCATAATAGATCTACTCTATTCCAATAAGTTGGTATAAGTTTATCTGATTTCAAATGCCATATTGGTTACTTAGTACTACTACCACAGACTGGAAATGAAAAACGTCTAGCACTATCACCACTAAATAATTTATTCACTCCTTAATGTTGTCTGTGTAATGCATTACTCCAAACAGACTTGTTGCAATGCCAGCATATATTGAAATATTCCCAATAGGAACTGATCATATAAATCTGACCTTGGTTTTTATAACAAGTCAATGTAAAGAGAGGGAGGAGAAAAATCTGAGCACTGTTTAACACCTTCAACATCTGTTTGAAAACAAAAACAAAGACTAATATTTTCCTAGAAAACTCATTCCATGTTTATCTTAATGAAGGCAAAACAAGTAATAGAATAACTGTTGAATACAATTACAATAAAATTTTATTTTTCAAACAGAAGGGCACAAAATCAGTTTTTATTTGGCTCAGTGACTATCCTGTATTTGAAAAGAATGTTACATATTCATTTCATCTATCATTTAAAGTCAGATAATCAGGAAGTCATTATGTGGCCTACACTGGGCAGCTATTCGATTAGAGCGTAATTGAACACTCTGTAAGGCAGCCAAAGCTGACAGGTTGGGAATGCATAATATCCTTCCCATGATATTTTGAAGCAGGGGAAAACTGTAGAAAATTCATTGTCAATCAAAACCTGACAACCAAATGAGAAAGGCTGGAATCTCTGCTACTTTGAAAACACAAAGACAACTTTATTGTCTAAGACACTGAGACATGTTGTCCTTTTTGTATTTACCAAATGATAAAGCATTGCTAATTAAAAAATATAACTGAAACCAAAAGACTTTGTTTGGTTCACTTGTCTGTGTCATTTATCTCAGGCAAGCCAGTGATCAAACATGAAGATGAGAGGAAAAGTTAGACTCACAACCACAATGTTTTAAACTTGGCTTTGAAATGTGCTGATTGCTGAGAACAGCTATTAACTATGCACACACATACATGTGTAAAACCAAACACAAAAATTTACCTTCCAGTTGTTAAGTATTTAAACTACTGATCAGTATTGTAACAGACCTGAGATTAAGATGTTATTTTTGGTAAGAGACTTGAAAAGATATTTTCAGTTAATAGTAATCTAAGTTTTCTCATTAGAAAACAGTTTGTTTCCTGACATTATGAGTACATATTTTAGGAGAAACTCACAACTCGTTTTGAAAGCACCTGTGCATTTTTCTGGGTATCTAAAATATGCCCATATATATTGACCAGCAATGGGCACATCAGTATTATCTCAAAGACAGGGGAAAGACCTTAGAGTTGTAACTTTTACTTAAATAAAGATTCTTGTATGACCAGCAAGCACAATAATAGAGCTAGCAGATCACCCCTAACAGCACCAAAACAGTGTTCAAACTGCTGAAGATACTTAAACCACTTCTTAACCCCAGCACCTTTGAGTAGCTGAAGTTAGCATCATGGAAAGAAATGCCTTAAGCTGTCCAGACTGTCCTGGAAGACTGCACCTCTCAGCCTGTCTGCACAGCACCACATGTCAGGTGTTAAAAGACGGTCATACAGCAATAAATAATATATTTACATGGTACATTTCTACACGTGTATGATTAAGGAAAAAGGAGGAAATATCAACTGACAATGGAAAGATAAGTCACGTTTCTACTTGGCTGCCACAATGCTGTGTGTGTTTGTTGCTTTTTTCCTTCCCAGAAAGCTAAGTCTATATGTCCTGTATAAAAAAGGTTGAAAAAACTACATAAGTGGGAAACGCAAGCAGGAAGCTCCTCATGTTATCCAGACAACACAATAACCTCTGATAACCACCATCTTAAATCATTCAGCCTATACTACAAACAAAGCCTGGGAATATAATGGAACTTTTCAGCATGAGCTGTAAATCGCTTGAGGTAATTCAAAACCCAAGGGGAGCTGATTCCAGGCTGGGATAAATCCAGGCATCAGATATCCTCCTTTAAAACAAAGGCAAGGGCTTGAACTCTTTTATGGATATAGTGTCAGGACCTGGAATGCAGAGCAGTACTGCTTCAGGCTTACTCCATTAATTCCCCACAGCTGCCAGCCCCCTTGGGCTTTACAGTCAAATCAACCTGTTCACTAAATCTCCTAATTTCACTCCATGGAATTAATCTATCACACGTATCACTAGCTGTACACTGGCAGAGAGGGTGTGCATCAGACAGCTGATATCCTGGGGGAGCGCCTTGTCCCAGGGAGGAAAAGCCCGAGAGTGATAAGGAAAGGAAGAAAGAAAGGAACAGAAACAAATGTCTTATAATGAAAGAACTTTTACATATATTCTCCCTAATTCTCTAATATGAAAGTACTCACAAATACTAGCTACACATTGTTGAGATTCTCTATAGATACTGCACAGCAGATCAAAACCTCATTTACAGGAGACAGTAAGATACTAATAATCTAACATGAAAGGCATAGAATTACTACAATCTTTCCAAGGATTTACCTTTATTTGACTTTCCTCACTTTTATTTCTTTTTCCCTTTTTCCCTTGCTGTCTGCCTTTTTGCCTTCTAATGCTAACAAGCACAAACAGGAGTAAATCTAGTGGAGCACCACTATATTGCATTACTCTTCCAGAGGTCATCTCTCTCCTCTATTGAAGAGTCAGCCTAGGGTTTTACTTCATGGCATCACCCCAGCTTTGTTGCCTGATACTACAAATCTTCAGAGCTGCTGAGAATTATACCCAAAGAAGAAAGGAAGGAGAAAATTAAACAAAGAAAACAAGAATTCCTTGCCAGATGTTTCAAGCTTTCATACATTTGATTTGCCTTTTTTTTTTTTTTTAAACTACAATTAAAGAATTAAAGTGGCATAGAATGGTCCTGTTGTGATGTTGGAAACAGTGAAAATATGAACTTATTTTGTAAAAATTATTTCACCAGCGAGTCTTGTTTAATGGATTAGAAAGTTTCCTTTCATGAGGTTCTATGATCCATCTAGAATCCTGAGACCAGCCTAGAGCAGCTTTGCTCCTTAATTTAGATTAATGTATGCGTGAAGGACAGAATGTCTCTCTTCTGTTGACAGTATCTTTCTACCTTGTGTAATGTTGGCATATTTATCTGTTTTTTATCAGAGAAATTAGGACCTAGGGAATAGGGAAATTTCCAGAGTTCTTAAGAGACTATAGAGTTTTCACTGCTATTGCTTCTAGAAAGGGCTGAGTCAACTGAAAATATACATCAGAACACACACACACACACAAACAAAACACAAAAAACTAACCTTTGGTTAGTTTATTCTTTAGAGGTGACAGTTTCAACTCAGATTTTGATCTAAAACTTTAATCATGAATTTGTCATAAATCAAGAAACATCAGTAAGATAGCTGCATTTCTTTCAACTCCTTTCTTCAAGATCCCCAAACAGGAAAATATTTGCAAAAACAAATTAATTTCAGCTGCTGTGCATCATGAAATTGTGACTGCACATTTTCACAAATTCCAGAGGGTTGCCACTACCTTTCTTCATTTTCTTTCAGTATAGACTTCTGTACTGCAATTGTATTAATTATTCAGTTAATGTATACCTAGAATACGCACACAAGGCTTACAAGCAACAAAATTCGTTTGTCAGGTCAAAATAAGATGTATTAAAATTAAAACAGAGAGAGCAGGATGCGTTCTAAAAGTCTAAAAGAAGTTTCACAATGGTGCTTGTCAAAATGGTATTTGGCAAACTATTAGCCCTGCAACTGGTCACAGTGTGGTTGAAAAGGTAGAGCTACATTTCCCAGAAAAGCTGCACACCACTCAAAAGCTTTTAAAAATTCACCTTAATGGTGTAAAAAGGGAAGTTCTAATTAAAATGAGATTCAAAGAACACTACAACATGTGGTTTTGTGGAATTTTCACATATAACTAAAATAACTGAATAAGTAAACAGAGACAGAATTGACTGTACCATCAAACAGTTGTTTCAGAATTATTTGAACAGCAGAATGATTACAAATCTCCCATCTATTTATAACCCTGGCATATACTGGCAGCTCTCATTTTGGTTTAGTCTACTTAGAAGGATGCTATTCAGTTAAAATATCATTTCCCATACTCATGTGTTGTGTTTACTCAAAGAGATAATAGCCTGCTGTCGGACACTTGGTTACCTGCTGTTTAAAGCTGTCATTTTAAGAAATGATGTAAGAAATCACATCTGGCAGTGATCTGCATCATTCTTTATGGGAGGGTTTACAGATTGGTATTGCACAAGATAAACATCTTCTATCTTTTTATCTGAAGATAAAATGGAGTCCATGACTATTGCTCCCAAGCACCTTTTTAACAATAAGCTATGAAACAGAGAGTTCCACATAAAAATGTGCTTTAAAATGAGACCATGTAGAGTATTTTTTCTCAATAATATATAAAATTTAAAAAACAAATGAAGATGAAAGTGAGCTGCTACTACAAACAACCTCAGTCTAAAGAAATGTGACACACAAAGTAAGCTCATGTAACTAAGTCTCTCCAATAGCAAAAGATGTGATATATTGGGAAAAAAACCTAAAATCATAGAAGTTTAAATCACTTGAGTGAATTATTGGGAGACTGAAATACATTGAGGTTCTGGAGCATGTCCAGAGAAGAGAAACAAGGCTGATGAGTGGCTTGGGGGCATCATACATGGAGCAGATGAGGGGGTTGGAATTGTTCAGTCTGGAGAAGAGAAACCTGAAGGGATATTTTATTGCTCTCTGCAGCTACCTGATAGGAGATGGAAGTGAGGTTGGTATTGGTCTCTTCTCCCAAGAAATCAGCTGTAGGATGGGCGGAAATGAGCTTAGGTGGTGCCAGGAGAAGTTTAGATTGGACATTAGGATAAACTTATTTACTGAGAGAGAAAGTGAGGCTTTGGAACAGGCTGCCCAGGGAGGCAGTGGAGTCACCATCCCTACAGGTGATCAAGAAGCTGTAGATGCGGTGCTTTGGGATATGGTTTGGTGGTCATGGACGTGATGATCTCAAAGTTCTTTTCCAACCTTAATGATTCTATCATCTGAGGTGATTAGAAACTGTAGGGGCACAACACCACAACGTGTGCCTTACTTAGAAGGCAGCATAGTTCCACCAAATGGTATCACTATGGTTTAAGAAAAGATTTCTACCTTTTTATTTTTGAATGAGGCAAACTCTTACCCTCTAACCTCATTCCTCTTTCCATAAAGTGTTATGTAAAATTTTCATTTAGCATCTTTAGCAATCTTACATTTGGTTTGAATAGTACATTTTCATTTCATTCATCATTTAAAGACAGATAATCAGAAAGTCATTACATCGGCTGACACCGGGCCCTCCGCTCGATTGTATTGTAATTGAGCACTGCAGAGCGTGTGCCAGATCTAATGGATGATGAATACATTATGTCAGCAGAACCGCCTCGGCACAGCTCCTGGGGAATCAGAGGGGGCTACTGCAGTGACATGCAGGGTCACAGATGTTGTGCAGATTTACTGATGGAGTGATTGTGTAATTAGGTAATCAATGGTGGGTAGAGGACTATATGTGGACAGTTTATTTCACAGAAATAAAGACCATACTAGTAGGAGGCTCATGTTCTGCACAATGTAAGACTATATTTTGGGTTGACTTAATTATTTGTGAATTCTTGATGACATGTTCCACAAGTCTGAGGGTGGAAGGCCAGCAGGAGAGGTCTGACTCCAATCCAAACACCGGTGGCCTATTTTCACAAAGTTTTTACAGTACTACTGAAGTAATTCAGAAAGCTTAAATTTTCTACTTTGATTAAAAGAAAAAAAAAATCACCTTGTTTTGTAATTCAGCTCTACTTGTGCTACAGTTTTCAACATTTAATGCAGTCCTCATGATAAAAATGTAAAATAACTGTAAACATTTGCTCTGCATTTATTCTGCTCTCACTAAAAGCATTTAGTAACATTTACTCTGTTCCTCTGAACGATAGTACACTTTTTAAAAATAAAAATAAAACAAACAAAGAAACAAAAAACCCAAACCAAACTAACTAACCAACCAACCACATGAAAACCCCAAAATAGTAACAACAAAAAAGCAGTGGAGAGAATTCACCTTCTAAAATACTGCTATAAACATTCTGTCTGTTTGCGGTACAAGTGGCTGTTCACAGAAATACATGTTACTTTTTTAAAAGCCAGGTGATTGAACTCTTAACTAAGGATGATGAATGAGCACTAATTCATATTTCTGTCTTCCTCCTAACGTCGACTGACTGCATAACAGCAGCTTCTCTCTAAACTGCATCTCTCTGGTTCCTTTTCAGTGGAGGACTGACACTTGGCTTTATGTACTGTGCTCAGCAGAGGTCTGTGTAATTCAAACGCTCTCCAATGCAGAAATACACCTGTCTGGTTCCCAGGTTTGTTAATGACACTGTCTTGGTTGGGGTTTTGGCATCCATAGGTACCTCCCTACAGTGTCTGTGACAACAAGTTTCAGTTGGGGTTTGGCAACCACAAGAATTTCCTCCCAGGAGCCTATGACAAGTTTGGAGTGACATGGATCTTCAGGGAAAATCATTATGTACTTAATACTCAAAAATGTGAAGTAGGGACAGAAAAGGTATGAACAAGTAAAGGTCAGCAAACAAGGTTATCACTTAAATCAGTTTGTTTCATAAATGGTAAAGAGAAGCAGATGGCTTCTGATTCATTTTCTACCTTTTCTTGCTCTATAAGCCTTTGCCAAACTATCAGCTTTTCATTGACACCCCAGGCAGTCATTTGCACAGCTCACTCTTTGCTATGGACATGGGATCATCTTTGATGCCAGGCTCTAACCCTGGAGCGAATAAGCCATTCTAGCTGAAGGGGAGCCAAATAGTGTCTTAAAAGGGGGATAAAATTACTTTTTTCCCCCTTCCCTCATATAGACCTTAANTAAGACATTCTCATAACACCTAATGAAGATTTTTCTCAGTTTACCACAATCAGAAATTTTATCCCTAAAAACAACCTGTTAAAGAATGACAGAATTTTGATTCTAACATACTTTTTCCTGTACTGTCTTTGGAGGTATGCAAACCTCTGTACTGTTTTTGGGATTGTGCACTACCATCAAGTACTTCAATCCTACTTAAGTATGCACACACAGAATATGTTGTGTCTAGGTCAACCTAAACCACACTATCTGATGGTTTTACGCTTCAGCTGTCTCTCCCACCCCTGGTCTCATGCACCTATCACTATTTTAGATTAGTACTTAAAATAAAATGAAGTTATGACTTTTCTTTACATTTTTCCATCTATTTGCCCACTTTTGACACCTCACTATGAGATGAACACTCTAAAGATCCTCATGCTCCAAGTATTTTACTTGTATAATTTCAGGTAAGTACTTAATATCCTGAAACTTTTTGCTTAGCTGCTGTTTACTTAAGGATTTACTGGGCTGTAGTACATTTTTCTTTTTCTTTTTCTTCTTTTTTTTTTTACCTCCTCCTTTAACAGAAAAGTACCATTCTCTCAAATAATCTCTACTTTTCACAAGACCTCAAAGCAGAACAGGTACACTTGCCAGTTAACAGGAACAGAAAGATTTGCTAAATCAGGCTTCCAGTACAAGACAGCAATTCTTGAGTGCTTAACTGTGAAGAGCATGGTCAACACCTATCAAATGTGTATCTGCTTGAATTTTTTTCCAGATTGAATTTCACAGTCCCTGTACTCTAGGGAACCATCAGTGCCAACTTCCTTCTGAAAGGAGGACTATCCTTCTGTTACACAGTAGTGGCTAATATAAACAACACTTACACGTCAACTTAACTAAGAAATTCACAATATCCTCGTTGACATTAAGGAATTACTCTAAATGACAGTATTCTGGTTTGTCTTTTGCTTTTTGTTTAAGACCGTAGCCTAAACTGCCCCTTGCAAAGCCAGAGCAAGCATAACGTGTGTTTACATTTAACGTACTGTAAGATTTAGCCTTTTTTAGCTCAAAATACTTACCACTATTTTTTAACTGTGTTCAGGTAAGAGCCTTTCTCTCTATAATCAAATCTTGACTGAGATTCTACCATAATCTCAGAGAAAAAAATAAGGGAAAGCTTAAGTTCCAAAACAAACTCCCTATTATTATTCAAAAACATGACTAGGAGATGTTAACCATTTTTTAAAATAATCCCTTAAATCTCTCTCTGACTGTCCAAGCACTAAGCATGTACAACCTAAAAACATATTCAAAAGTCACTATACTCAGAGAATTTGCTGGCAAACACAGATCAAAGTAAAGCTTTCCTTAGTATTCCAGCCCATTCGGGCTTCAAGGAACTCCTCAGGCTACCCTAAAAAATGGAATTAAGGTGAGATAATGGTTTTTGAATGGTATTTTGTAATGCTACAGGGTACTTATGATGATAATGAGAGAAAGCACTAATCTGTAAAAGGTATTAGTGGAAAAAGAAAGAATAAAGTGTATTTATTTAAATAATTTACTGCCATCAAGCAGACTCTAACCACCTCACAAGTCTCCCAATCAAGTACCTTAGAAGTGGTAAGGTTTACCTGTGAAATAAAAATGTAACCACCTTATCCCCACAGATGTCACACACATCTGTGAATGCTGTAGAATAATGTGTTACTGCAAAATCTCAAGATTACCCTGGAGTCAGATCCCTCATCTTTCTATCTCTCTATCATGATTCTATGATCTTTGTAAGCTGATGATCAATAATCATGGAACTCCTTAGGTAGGAAGGGACCTCAGAGATCATCTGCTCTGCCATTGGCAGGGATGCCTTCAGGTATTAGAAGGCAGCTCTAAGGTCCTCCCCTGGAGTCTTGTCTTCTCTTGAAAAAATCACCCAGAACTGCAGAATACAAGTAAAACCTTGGTATACATGGAACAGTTTTTTATCCACAAGTTTTATGATCTTTCAAGATTGGTTCTTAAAAAAATGGGATTGATTATGGGAGACAAGCAAAAGCGTAGTTCCGAGAGTTGGCGATTAGGCAAACCTCTAGCACAAATCAATATGATGAGTAAGTCTTAAATATTTTTAAAAGTCATACTAAAAATGTCTCATATGGGTTATTTCAAAGTGACAGAAGTTTTAAACCTGGAATTCATCTCACTGTGCTTCAGTTGCCTTATGTGGGATACCAGAGTTTCTTTATCTTTGGAATTAGAATAATTTCGGAATGAAATTCTGAATAATGGTTTTATTGAGCTTTAATGTTTGCGCAGTGCTTAGTCCTTTTAGAAGTATGTAAGAGTGAAAGGGTAAAAATTCTTGAAGATACAGAGATATAGTTAGAGCAAAGTATGCTCTGATGCTTTACGAAACGTAGAGGAAAGGCAGTGAAAGATGTTCAGACATGCCAGAGAAGAAGGAGGGGGTAAACAAAAGAAATGTATGGATGAAAGAAAGGAATCATTCATAACAGTTCCTCAATTCTCAAACAGAGAACAGTCTTCATACATTAGATCTTTTCAAAGCACAGAGAAGGAAGGAAGGAGAGGAAAATAGAACAGACAAAATGGGTAGATAAAAAATGAAAAGAAAATGAAACTGAGGCACATGTGGATAGAATGAGTATAAAAAAGTTAACTCCAGCTATTATTATTTCTACCAGTTTTCACTGTTTTTGAAGTACTTGGAATATACCTTACAAAGCTTTAACTTCAAGGACTCACAACATTCTTGGACAGATATTTATTACTATGTTAGTTTCTTATTTGCAACTTCCATATTGCTCAGTTTGGATTTTTCAACCAAATCTTTGACAGCATTCTTGCCATCACGTTTAAATTAAATTTATCAAAGGATAAAAATGTTTAGAAGAAATAAATTGGAAGTATTATAATATAAAACAGGAGGCATAATATTAAATAATTATGTTATCAAGTTAAAAAAAATTACAAGCAAAATAAGGAGTTTTAACACTGAAATTAAATGGAATGTGATTCAGATTAACTGTTCCTTTTCCAAATTTCACAAAACAATTGCTCAGTATAAAACACTGAGTTTTCATTTACTTTTAACCCACAAAGATTCTTTGAGGTTTATAATTGAAAAAACTTCCTGTTCTTAAATATCTTTGTATGATTACATGGCTCCCACACTACTAATCACCACTAAAGGTCAATAAAAATAAAGAAAAACGTTTCTTATTCTTAAATGTAGAACTCTCTTATATGCCCAAGGGGAGATGGTATTTTCCTTCTAAAAGAAATACATGCACTTGCTAGTCTCTGAGTTTTACTGGGCTATGTATTGCCATCCAATGTGTTGAGGCTCACCTACGCTTTCTGTGGTTTCATGAGGAAGTGTTCTTGCTATCGCAGTGTGTACTGCTGTTTAGCAGTAATTTTAATCAAGGTGGCAATAGTTAATTTTTAATATCCTCAATTCAGCCCTGTGTCACCACACACTGTCGTGCCATGCCAACATTTCTGGATTACCCAGCAACTTTATCTGGCATCTCTTTATGCTGTGCTGCTATTTCTGTAACATTGTGGTGGGTTAGGAACTTCCCCATCCCACTACTGAAATTTACCAGAGTAGCTCAGAGGGCTTGGAAGTAAGATGAAACTATATTTACATCAAAGCAAAAATTATGAGCATGTATAGACAATATATTTACAAGAGTTTACAATTATATACAAATTAGAAGTATTACAGAAATCCAAACTTCCTCCCAGACAAAGACGACTGCCCAGCAGGGGCTCAAAGTTCCCCTCTCTAGCCTCTCTTTCTCCCTCCACTTTCCCAGACAGGGAAACAAAAACAACCATCAAAGCTTGTGTTGCTCTTTCTTAGTGAGAGATTAGAGCAGAGTGAAGAGCAAGTGAATACAATCAGCATTGCAGAACAGAGTGGGACAAATTGTTTACTTTTTGGGTAACTCTCATAAAGCTAATTCAATTCTACTTTGTTGCTTCCTTGATGTCATCTATTGTGTCCCTTGCCCAACAGAAAAGAACTTGGATAGTTCCAGAAATAAAACAACACAGACCTAAGACATTGTGTATTTTTAAATGATAGAGGAATGTTTGGTTTTGGTTTTTACCTCAAGTCTGCCTCTACTGCATCAGAAACAGAAAAATGATTCATCTCCTAATCATGTCTGAACTTCATCTGGAAAAAAAGAGGATATTCTCGATCCTTAAAGACAGTCCAAAGTGAGGAACGGACATGCTGCATTTCTCCCTCAGTTTTGTGTCTCTTCTAAACAACATCATATATAAAGCCCTCCCTTCAACTCATGTCCTTGCCAGAGAGGAAGAACATGCGGTACGACAAAGTGCGCAATAGAGATGATTTTTAATGGAATTTTTCATTGCTAAGAAAGTAATAATATAGCAGTCTCACAGCACAATGTCTTCTTCTAGAGATGAACTGTCATTTCATTCATGTCATTCAAACAGCAAACTTTCCTTCCTTTCCTCTATAAAGCCAAACATTCAGCGTTTTCATCATTTGAGAACTGTAACATTTCCAAAGAGGCCTAAGACAACATTATTGCATGCCACAAATCAGTCTTGCAGGTTCAAATGATGAAATGCAAAAATGTCAAACATACACTTTTTCCTGTCAAATTGATATTTTTCTACTGTATATTTAATGCACAACTTATATAACTTCCATCAACTTGCTGTATTTTTTTGAAGGCAAAAAGGTGGTTACTGTTAGGTATTTCTCAAAGGCAAAAGAACTATTTCTTTCTGCAAATCCTCCTGGTACAGATTTTGAACAACAAGCCACCACACAATAATGTCCACTGTGTCTAACTTCTACAGGACTTACAATTATATTGGTTTGGGAATAATTTTTCTGCATTTCTGAATATTTTCTCCAAGCAATCCAACTTCAAAAGAGTTCTTATCTTGGCACATTCAGAATCTCATGACATTCTTGGTAGGAGAGATAAGTTGTATTTTATAGAGCTGAAGTATTACAGGGATAAATAACTTGTGACACCTAAGGCTCCACCTCAAGGAGCAGCTTCAGTTCAGATCTTTGCAATGAGATTTGCACTTGAAGTTGACAGCGACCACAGAGTTATAACATAATGATTAAAAATAAGTTTATATATTGAAACTATTTACAGTGCTGCCTCAAACAAGCCTCTGCTCCTAATGCTCCTTTACTACATGTTCCACAAGGACCACTTGCTGAAATTTGTCTCTTGGTAAAAAATATAATTCATTATTTTCTTCATTTTTGTCTTGGAGAACATGGTTAAGTACCTAAGAAAATACATTTTCCCTCTCTAACCTCCATTAGAATACACATGCTAGATTAGCGCTTTATTTCTTTCTTAATTTCTGTTTTACATGGTGGTCTAAAAGCATTTCACAGGTGTTTGCTGGAACTCATTAGACTATTTGGAACTCCTTCATGCTCTCTAAAAGGCAATTAAAATGTGTCTGCAAATTACCTCATGTGGTCTGAAGCACAGCTGCCTCTCATCCCCCTGTTACTACACCGTGTGTCCAAACAGAATAGAAAAGCTGCTTTGATACCTGCGGTTTACAAAGGCAAATCATGCCTTCATGAGTTACAAAAATCCTCTGTATGCTTCTTAAGTCTTCAGTTTAATTGCTTTTGTTGAGCCCTCCCCACTTCCCCCGTCAAAAAAGTTGATAACAAGTTAAGAGACACAACTAGTTAATTAAGTAGGTAATAGAGGCAATGAGAAGGCTGAAATAATTCAAAGAGCAATGGTTGCATACTTGGAAACTCTTGGTCTGCATATGTAAATTGCATATGATTATAAATGGATGAGATGCACAGGATAGTATGACTATTTCTTGTTTCTGCTTCAGAGGGAGGGGTAAAAAAAATATATTAACTAAGGAGGTGTACATACAGAGCTTAACATTCAATTAGGAATTCAATTTGAGTTTCTACTTCAACTGCTTTTCAGTGATCATATTCACTAAAACAAAAAATTTTACTTCTCTCTATCCTTACTGAACTGCCCACTTCATTGGAAATTCTGCCTGAGTAAAGACTCAATGAAAGAATCTTAAAACTTTTTTGTTTTGGTTGTTTTGTCCAGTCTATTTTACTTTAAAAATGAGCTATTTATGATACTGATCATTTATGGTTTCCCATTAGATGATAATAAACTGAAATCCAACAGTTTAATCACTTGTTTTACTGTGCATTTGTCAGTTCCAGAGGATCATGGTGTTAAGTGTAAAACAGAAGGTTCAATTCCAACATTATTTTCTGGCCAGCTTCAGGGAGAAAAGGGCACGTCTGGCCTTTTTTTATACTCTGGGGGTGATGCAGAGTCCAGGAACAGCTTCCAGGCTATAGCCCCATCCCATCTTACTTCTGTTCCAAAATTACTACCATAAATGGCAGCAAGAAGGCCTTCAAATCTCTTAATCTTCCTTATATTTTCAGCACGCATCACATCAGCTAAACTTGGAGCTCTAACAACTGCCCTGGACCTTTACAGCTATAGCTGACCTCCCTAGCTCCAATATATTCCCACTTTTTTTCCACTGCCACTCAGCTGTGATCTTCATTTAAGCCCTTGTACTCATAATGCTCCATTACATCCAGTTGCAAGAATACTTAACAGCACACCTGCATTCATTTCAAATTTTCATCTGTCTTGTTTCTCAGCTTATCCTCTCTCTTTATTAAGGGCTAAGAGAAGACTAACAGTACTCATTCCCTTCCTGCTGCTTTCTTCCAGTAAGCCATAAAAGATAAATATTTATCATTTGTTTTAAACAAAGCCATGTCTATTAATTACAAAACAACATGCACCTGCTTAATGGGTATTTTAAATGAGATGTGTTGACTGGGGGCTTGGTTGCACTGACTCCTGTCAATGTGGCAGCTGTGGGTCTGAAGGCTACCCTACATCTAACTTACTTTTCCAAGTTTTGTCACAGACACAGTATCAGTGAATGCAGCTCTTAGGTTCAGTTGCAACTCCTAATATGTAGAGAAGACTTGCAGGTTACAGCAAGGTCTATCTTTAGATAAAGAAGAATAAAGCATAGTCTGGAACGTAATCTGCAAGCAATTACAGAAACCAGCAAAAATCTTTGGGCATGATCCCACAAACGTAACCCCACAATTCTAGTAGACTCAGAAGAACTATGTACCTAAACACACAAAAAACTCCCCATATTTCTGGACCTTTATAGCACACTTCCAAAAAAACAGAGTGTTCTCAAAATACCTGAATACAAAGTTATTAGCTTTGTCAGAGTCTTACAGGTATCAAAGTAATTGTTCTGGTTCCTGATTTCACATCTGTTTCCAGTGCTGAGAAAAAGAGCTTATTATCACATAACATTCAACTGTCAGATTTACACAATGAAATGCTCAGTAAGCTAAATCAGATAGTTGGTCAAAAATTCCTAGAAATACTGTCTCCTGAACTCCTCCAGCACCATATCTGTCTTGGCTCTTTACTAAATGTGTCATTGCAGCTCTGCCAACAGATATAGGATTTGCTTACACGATAATAGAGTGCAAAAATATTCCCAAAGATTTGGGAGAGTAGTAGTGAAAGCTCTTTTAAAAGAACACAAGTATCTCGAATCTTCCACACCTCCCTCTGTGCTCGGCTGGAAGTGCAGTCAAAACAGACACACATGGCTAACTACATGAACTGAATATATTTCTGATTTTGTAAATAGAAGTGCACCTACATTTAAGTCAATGAAGTATGATACTCACAGCAATAACACGCCAGAACCGCAGCAATGTTGGGATGACTTACACCAGCGGTGATGTCAGTGTTAGCTCTGAATTTCCTTGCTTTGAATGCAGTTTAAAGTCCTATGGCTACACTAATTGGATTTTTTTCATTTAATTGTAGCACATGTTGTGCCTTACAACATTTAATATGGCATATCTAGTACTGCCAGTAGTCAAGATCCTGGTACTCGCTATATCTGTGACAAGGCCATGCAGAAGTTTTACTGAGTATATCTAGAAGCTCTCTGTAGGTGAATCATTTAATTATCAACACCATTTGCAGAAGGGTGATTCATATAAATGTCTTGCAGCATCTGTTTCTCAATAAAGCCAAATTTCCACTTACTTTAGAAATTAAAGATGAAAAAAAATGCATGAGATTTCAGGAAAACAGTGTAGATTGCCATTATTTTGCTATAATTTTCAACCCTGCACTGGACATAGTGTTTTAGACTTGAGGGGAAGGTTTATAAGAAAAAATGTATTTGCAATTTTCATGATGAGCGAGGAAAAATATGTCATGACTTCATTATGTTCATACCTGTCTAGTTACTATTTGAACTTTCCCTACTTGGGAGTGTCAGTTTGCACCAGGTTTCACATCTTAATAGAGCTTTTTGGCAACTATGCCATCCTTTATGTGCTTGTATAGTAGCTGGAATAGTTGGAGGAGATGTAGCTCCTATGTACCAAAAACTCCAGAGAGGCTGCTCATCTGCTTTCAATTATGTATTAAGTATGTGCTGAATCATGTTAAAAAGATCTTTTTCTTCATGTTGAATTAAATAACATTTATTCCTCTTCATCCTACAGATGTATCATTTTAATTTCACCAGAGACCGTTCCACATATCTCAGCTACTGTCACTAGTATGTTTTCTCTCACCCTCTCAAATTGACACCACTTGTCAAACTGATTGACATAACTTAAATAACCTTACCCAAGACAAATTTATAGTGGAAATACTGAAACAGTTGCGCATAAGAATTCCAGGTAAAAGAACTTCAGCCTGATCACTTCTCCTACCTTTTTTTTGGTATAAAAAGAGTATATAAACCAAACGTCTGCCACCAATTTTGTACTTTTACAAGCACTAACATTTTAACAGCAGAAATGTTAAATATCAAAGTAATAGATGAGCATTCCACTAGAAGGCAATTTCACTAAATACCACAGGTATTAATCTTTCTGAATCTTAATTATACCCTTTTGACATATTATCCTTACCTGACCTTTCCTTCAGAATTGCATGAATAGATAGATGTGAGGTAGGCAGGCAAACTCAGTTATGGTTGCCACCAGACATGCATCAGTTTAATGCAAAGAACAAATGGACACAAAGATGAAGCTCATATGCAGTGTAGGAAAGCCATTAAGCCCAAATTTTCCAAAAGCTATCACCTAAAGTCTAGCTTTTGTTCCAGGATTTTCTATCAGCCTTCCTTTCCTGGCTTTGAACATGCCACTGAGCATAAAGTTTTAATGAATTACCAAGAGGGTAGAACTATAAGATGAAGCACTAAACTTTCTGAACTATAACCATCCAAGAAACATTTAAAAGCAATTAGTAATGGCAGTCCTTAATCAAAGAAACTGAATTTCAGTTGAGAATGGTAAGGGCTGGCAGCTCCAAGATTAAGAAAGTAATGATTCCAGCACTAAGCCACACTTACAGCAATCAATACCAGAAAGTACCCAGATTTCATTAGATCAACTGAGTAAGCAAAAATGAGTAATGTGTGTGAAATACAGAAATATATGTAATGATGATGTACAAGAGATCCCAGCGCAACTCTAAAACTCAGCAAGTCATTTCAAATTCCTTGGTCACAGTTGTCACACCCACATAGATGCTTAAGATATTCTTTCTTAATATTATCCATATTTGTCAGATGCTCACATTGTTTTTCACAGCATTTAGAAATCTAGGGCTACTTTTTTTTTTTTTTTTTAACCTGTTATATAATTTGAATCTCAACTTGCTGTTTTGTATTATAAATTCTTATTTGGAAGAATCTGCTGCACTAGACTATATATAAAATCTTGCATCAGTTTTATAGCAGTCCACATTCTCCACAGAGTTCCCACCAAGACCTGTACCTTTAGTGGCCTTTCATCAGAAAAATACAGCCTCTAAGATAGTGTCTGAAGTACCTGAAAGTAGGATGGCACAGCTATGAAATGAACAAAATTGTTATAATACTACATTAAAGCTGGGAGGTAAATAGGAATAGTTTCTTTAAACTCACCATCATTAGAAGGAAAGCACAGACATATTTTTGACTCAAAATGCTTGCCAACTCAGTTGTAGGTTCATGGTTCATTTTAAAGAATGTTTCAACTTTCTAATTGCCTTCTCAGCAACTTTATCAGGTGCATAGTATCAGGTGAACATAGCCTTAAGGTGAACTTTAAGCAATTTATGTGCAGAATTCTACTTGAGAAATACAGCATAAATCAACTAAAATAAAAATATTCTAGCTGAAACACAAACATATGTCCAGAAACACAGACTTCCTGCAGACTGAAGACTTTCTCCTCACTGTTTATTATTCATATCTTTAACTGGAAGTTAACATAGAAACATAAACTAAGAAATGGCAATGATGAAAATGAACAACTTCTGACATTTTATTATATAAATGTGATTTATTTTTGTTTATTTTCTCCAGCACAGATAAATATGATTATTTATCTGAGACAAACCCATATGTGTCTTTCAGCATCTTTCCAATAATCCCTGTTTCCTGAGTAGCAACTAATTGAATATGTATTTGGTAAATATTTACCCTGCATAGCTGCACCAATTTTTCTTTTTCTTTTAAATTTTCCATTTAAATTTCTATTGCTCTAAGAATTACCATTTTTCTGTTATTTTTGTTTAATTCCAAAAGATTCAATAATTATTAACCATGACTAAGTGGCAGACTATGTTTCTCTGAAATTTGTGATTGTTCAGCTAGGGCTGTTACACTTTGTTGTATTCTTCATTTCCTTTCATATTTCACTATTAAAGTGATTTTTGTAGTATTTAATCCATGCATGCAAGCCAATTAAGCAGAGAATGCCAAAACTCTGCCTGTTTGCAAATCCTAAACAGCTTTAATAATAGAAAAATGAAATGGTATCCCTACCATCATTGAAATATTCTTAAAGGGCACTTTTTTTTTTTTTTTTTCTTTTGGTCAGGATTAAAACTGTTTGATTCCATAGAATTACTGCATATTATGATCCATTCTTTTTTCCTGAGAAACGTGTATTTAAATCCCTAATCATGCACTTCTGAGAATGACACTTACCCTTAACATTTCAAGTGTACAAAAGTGAACTTTCAAATCTGTGAGAAAGAAAGAAACGAATATCTAAAAGAATTACAAGGGGGATGCACATTAAAGGACAGTCTAATTTCTTTAATTTTGATTAAGGTGCTAGCAAAAAGTATGTTTGTGAAAATGTCTGCTGTGCTATTAGCACCAAATGCATGCATATGTAATTATAAATGTAATTATGTTAATGACTCTAATTAGTTTAATGTGAATTATGCCTGTACAATTTGGGTTTTATTGATTGTGAAGGTAAGAGAAGATTTTCTAAACTGATGTAGAGCGATAGTTTCTATTGCTCAATGGATTAACTCTCTCTTACATTACTTGTGTCTTACCCAGAGGTATTGTACCTAGTGGATTAGGACTTCAAATACTGCTAGGATACAAAAGCTCTTTACAGTAAAACCCAAGACTCTAGTAATTATTATCCAAGTCTTCCAATGATTTTTTGATGTTTGAGTTCAGCTTTCAGCAAGAAGATTAAAAAAGAGCGAGAAAAAAAACAAGAAAAAATATTTTCAGTTGATATAAGAGTCTTCAATGTCTCATCTATTGATTTTCTTCAGATCTTTAAATTCACAGTGTGACTTATATTCCATGAAATAGGGTCACTGACATCTGAGAACATACTACAAAAAATACACACTTCATATCCCATGGACTGAAACGCATAATTGTCTAATGAAAAGGTTATCCAGTGTGTTAAATCCATCACTTACAGAATTTTTTTCCTGCTTCTAAGTGAACAGATTCTGTTGCATATGAGAGGAAAAGCTTCATGGTGACTAAAAAAGTCCGTGGGTACTGTACTGTTTGACTGTGAGCTTTGAGTGTCTGTCTTCTAATTTTTTTCAAATGTGAGATTTTATACAATGATATCCCTGAACTGACCACCACAAAAATACACTCTCTGGCCTGGAAATTCCTGTTTCTTGTGGGATTTCCCATTTCTGACATTTATCAAAATAAAAACTAAAGAAGGTCTAGGATTGGATGGAAACCTTGACCTAAAAGCAGTGTAAAGCCATTTAATAGCTACTTCAGAGTACGATGGTGTTCTCACAAAGTGCCTCCTCTAAGCCAGCACATTTTGTAACCCATTTCCCCTCATCCCCAAATCTTCCTGAGTACATTTTCAAGGTTGTTTTTTGTTTTTTTTTCCTATGCACATGAAGGCTGTGATGCTTGGGAATCAAACAATTTCTTGAGGCAGAGTCTTTAAGAAAAACATCCCCCAATGTGTGACTAACTTTTCTCTTGTCATTCGCATTATTTCTGCAAAATAAATAATGAGTTCCAGTTTTCCTGTCCAACAAAATTTCAAATTAAATAGCAGAATACAAAAGAAATTCTGCAAACTATTAAAATAACCACATTATATTGTGAAGTCAAGAAAAATTTTATACATATTTAACTTTTCATTATTTCAAATCAAGTCAATTAAGTTAATAACACGGCTTTAATTTAATTACACCTTTGTTGATCACATTAGACTTTAAATCTCTGCTTTGAATCAGACTCATTACTTTTTTACATTTCCAAGAAATCTTAACTCTTCCATATTTAAAATCATTGCAAATGAACAATCAGTAAAGGATTCATAATTTCTTTGTCTAGAATAAGGTTCTTTGTAAGGGTTATCAAAGCACAGCAGAATAATTCATTTATTTTGCTTGTATGATATCAAACCATGCATTGCAGAACTGACTCATGGAGGACAATGATCATGTAATCTCACCACTTCCACAATTTCATTCATAAAGACCTCAACACTGTCTCTACCAAGACATGCAAGTCAAGAATTGATTTAAGGGCACATGCACAAAAAGAAGCCTCTGTATTGGACATTAAGAGTGAGAAATGCAAAAAAACCCTCACATCCAAAACGACAACAGCAACAACAAAACAAACAAAAAAAAACCCTCCCCAAAACGCGAACCACAAATATATTTCACTCGTTAAAGCCTTGCAGAATCAGAACAAATATTTTAAAAGATTTCCTTTAAAAGATTGTTTTTATCAAAACAGTCATCATTATCTTCCACAGAAATTGCCAAAGTATCTTCTGCAGCACAGATAAATTTAATCTTTTGATGAAACATGGCAAATTTTGGTACTTCACTGTGAGTACGTGATTCCTAAAGGAATAAAACGATGGAATGCAGAGTTTGCACTCCTATTCACTCCTTGAATGGAATTCTCAGGAGAAGACAATAAACACTCCTTCAAAAACAAGAGAAATGTGTATATCCAAATCCCTCACTAAAAGCCTTCTGAACATCCTGTTTTAAGTCAGTCAGTATGAAAAAGCAGAGTTCTAGGGAATGGTTTCAATGACGTATCTATCATTTCCATCATAGCTTAACACAGATTTTGTTCAGCTTTGGAGGATTATTTTAAATATAATTAGGATGCAAAAGTTTCAGGAGAGCAGATTTCAACTGAAGATTAGTAAGTTCTTCACAGTGAAGAGGGTGAGACATGGGAAGAGGCTGCCCAGGGAGGTCATGGATGTCCCCTCCCTGGAGATGTTGAAGGCCAGGTTGGATGTGGCCTTGAGCAACCTGGTCTAGTAGAAGGTGTCCCTATCCATGACAGAGGGGTTGGAACTAGGTGAGCTTTCAGGTCCTTTCCAACCCAAACCATTCTATGAATCTATGAAAAGAGGACAACTTGTTTTTTTCCTAAAAATATTCAGGCTGAGCCAATGTTTTCCTCTCAATTTTGGAGGCCTCATGAAGGAAGTATTTTCCCTGCAGTTCTCAGGAGTACCAAGCAGTGAAACTACCTGAAACCAGTCACCACCGTAAAGCCTAACGAGGCAAAACACAAACATACAGTAAAAAAAAGAATCAGAACACCACAATCCCATTCCAAAAAACCTTTCTACAAGATGTCAACCTTTCTAAACCTTTATAATCACTATGAAGCCCATACATCTAAGAAAACACATTCTAGAGTGTCTGAATCCTGGAATTCCTTCTCTACTTATTTCAAAATTCAACTTTTCCCCTTGAGTAGACTTACTACTTTAGAAGCTTTTGCTTTCAGCGGCCTGAGAGATAAAATACAGTAGTGAAGTAGCTAAAATTACCATTGCAGTACCAACTTCAATATAGATTGTTGCTACTGATACACAGCTTTTGACTGAGGGATTTTTCATTTTGTCATACGCTTGTAAGGCTCTGACTTAAGGAAAAGGAATGAGACTGCTTTACGCAAGGACAAATCTCATTGGGACCATTCGCATTTGAAGGGCTTTATAGAAGCCACAACAAAGTAAAATGAAACAAACTTTAATCCAAGAGAACAATTTATATTGGGTTCATAGCAATAATTATTGTGCTCCCCCTTCACTGGAAGATGGATGCTGGAAGGAAGTATACCCAGCCAGCTTTGAATGCCCCACAAACCACACTCCCCTAATACTGCTCTTGTTTGTAAGCAAAGAGCCTTTTCTATCTGTGGGTAGGTGAGCTTTAAGTGCAGTTGTAACCAGGTAGAAAGAAGTCATGAAATGACTGTTCTTATTGACAGGACAGCGGGAAATGTCCTCTACTAGTTTTGAGTAACAATACACTGTATTATTGATAGTGTTCAGATTAACATGAGTAGAAAAGCACAGCAGGAATTTATTAAAAATGGATTTATCAGCAAAAAAAGAATTCATGATGTTTAAGGCAAAAGCAATCAGGGCACTTTGACTAACAGCTTTAAGTGGATGATTAGCTAAGGGGATTCAACACTTAATAGCCAAAATAAATTACTATAATTATTTTATTACCTATGCTAACTGATTTCATTGTTTTTATTGAAATAACAGCTCCCTAAAGAACAGAATGTTGCTTCAAAGAATCCCAGCTGCAAGGTTCTATATTCTCTTGTGGCAATCAAAACCAACAAAAATAGCTGTCATTAATAATATTCTTAATAGCTATGTTATAGCATCTTAGAAATACATTCCAGATTTGTCCACACACCTGGACTTGAATATGAAGTTTTCTAGTCACTGGGGGGTTTTTGGTGGAATTAAAATAAATCTGTAAAGCACTCATTAAAATAAACATGAATATTTATGGAGAACAATGGAATGTTTTAAACAGATTTTAAATAAGTGTGTGATTATTTGAGGAGCCTGAGAATTTTTTTTAATGTGACCTTAGAAGAATTAGTCACAAATCTGTGTTTCTGCTGTTGCTCTCACTGTGAAGTGTTGAAAGTATATACTTCATGCCAGAATGATTTTCAAAGGAACTTAGTGAAACAGAGGGAATTTTTATCGAGTTCATGTACATCACTTTTAAGATCCTACCCAGCTCTAACTTTGAGTTAATTTGTATTCCTACCAATCTGTATTGCTGTTCAAGACCTGCTGCATGCTCCTTTTTCCTTACTTTTCTCCCATGTAGGTTCCCATCTCACATCCAACTACAATTTAGAACCTATTGGAAAAACTCCAGCTAGCTGGTAGGAACTACAGATCAGACTTATTTAAACAGCTGGGACCAGTGCTGTTTAACATCTTTGTCAGTGCCTTGGACAGAGGAATCGAGTGCACCCTCAGCAAGTTTGCAGATGACACCAAGCTGTGTGGCACAGTTGACTTGCTAGAGGGCAGGGATCCATCCAGAGGGACCTGGACAGGCTGGAGAGGTGGGCCCAGGCCAACCTCATGAGATTCAATAAGGCCAAGTGTAAGGTCCTGCACCTGGGTAGGCACAATCCCAAGCACAAATACAGGCTGGGTGGTGAATGGCTGGAGAGCAGCCCTGAGGAAAAGGACCTTGGAGTCTGGGTTGATGAAAAGCTCAACATGAGCCTGCAGTTTGCACATGTAGCCCAGACAGCCAACTGAGTCCTAGGCTGCATCAAGAGCAGCGTGGCCAGTAGGGCAAGGGAGGTGATTCTGCCCCTTTGCTCAGCTCTCGTCAGACCCCACCTGGAGTACTGTGTGCAGTTCTGGAACCC
>VWZE01009149.1:293468-355678 GCA_013396675.1 Eubucco bourcierii | reverse complement strand
CCTCCCTGGAGGTGTTCAAGACCAGGTTGGACGAGGCCTTGAGTGACCTGTACTAGTGGGAGGTGTCCCTGCCTATGGCAGGGGGTTGGAACTAGATGATCCTTGAGGTCCCTTCCAGCCATACCATTCTATGATTCTATTTTCATCATCTCCTTTTGTGCCCTCAAAAACCACTACCAGTATACAAGGAAGAGTAGTGATGGTTTAATTTGCAGAGCGTTTTACTGATTTGCACCAAGTCTGCTACAATCAGATACTCATAAAATGTGCCCCTTCCCTTTCTCTAGTGGGTAACCAGCTAAAGCTGTGACACTGTAAGGCTCTATTATACCAAGGACAAGAGAGCTGAAGTTCTCCATGCTACACCAAACAGAGCCAAATAATTCTGGGACTGAATCCAGTAGTAAAAAATGCACATCCTAAGGACACTGATCATCAGCAGATTTTGACTGACCAGTCTATGTCCCCTGCTTAACAAATGCCTCATTCTCCTGCACAGCTGGGGAAGCTGATTATCATTCTAATTTTTGGGACTCTTTTTTCTTATTCTGTATCTTACAATACACTAGTATCATACACAGAATTGGACATGGAGTTTTTATCATGTTAGTTGTGCAGTTTTCAATCAAATCTTGGTGTTAACAGATGTCATCCTGAACAAAGAAAACAACTACCTGTGGTACAGCTCATCCTCACAAGAACCAGAACTTCCAATCAAAACTGGAAATGAAGACTCAGAAATGCAAAATCTCAGAACCATTTTGATTGCAAAAGACCATTCAAGTCCAACCATTCCCTATCAAGTCTGGTGCTAAACCATGTCCCTCAGGCATGACATGTTTGCATCTTTTAAATACCTCCAGGGATTCAGATTCAGCCACCTCTGTGGGGAGCCCTTTCCAGCGTCTGAGAACCACTTCAGGGAAGCAGTTTCTTCTATGATCCAACCTACACCTCTCCAGTGAAACTCAAGGTATTTCCTCTCATCCTTTCACTTGCTGTTAGGGAGAAGAGGCCAGCCCCCACCTGGCTCCCATCTCATTTCAGGTAGTTATAGAGAGCAATGAGATCTCTTTTCCTCCAGTCACAGCAGTATCAAAAGCTACAGAAAGGTCCACTGAACCACAGCCTTTCCATCAGAGAAAGCAAATTTGTGTGTTTCAGTTCACATCATAGAAATAATTTGATTTACTAAAAAGTGCTGAATCTAGCATAAACATTTTGAGAGACAGTTCTCACTGCACTTATAAGGCATCAATGTGATATCACAAGCTTAATGAACTAATCGTAAAAATCAGTAGAATTCTCATTACTGATGTAGAAACAAAAGAAAACTGATGGATGAACTTCCAGCTAAGTGTACAAAATAGTGAAGAGTTTCCTCATAGTATTTATTAGTGGTACCAGTTATCCTGCAAACTGGCCCAAAAAAAAAAAAAAAAAAAAGACTTAGCACAATTCCATTTCTTTGTTTTGGGTTGGGTTTCAGTTTGTTTTCCAAGGAAAATAACTTCTTTGGAAATAGAAATAAAATAATGCATGTAAAAATCTTTCTAAAATTCATTTACACTCATTTGCCAATAATAGTGGTAAAACTGCTGGCAATGTTTTTTAAAAACCCCATGTTGGTCACAGAACAGCTCAGCATAGAAGGGACCTTAAAGATCATCTGCTCCAACCTCCCCACCATGAGCAGGGAGACCTCTTACCTAAACTCAGTTGCTCAAGACCTAATCCAACCTGGCATTGAACACCCCCAAGAAGGAGGCATCCATGACTGTGATGGTTTGGGAGTTACCTGCCCCCCACACTTTGTAAAATCACCCAGACTGGGCTCAGCCAGCTGGAAGTTTAAGGAATGAAGTTCTATTTACAGTTTAGCACAATATACAAGCAGATATATACACAATATACAGGAATATTTACAGAAATATACAAGTTAAAAGCAATACAGAAACACAACACCCCTCCCAGAAATCAGAGACCCCAGGAGGGGCTCCCAACCACCCTTCCACCTTCTCCCCACACCTACACCTCACCACACAGTTTTCCTTACACGCAAGGTGAGTTTGGAGGATCAGCCAGGGGAGTTAGAAGGAAAGTGGTTAGTGAGATCACTCAGCAGAGAGGAGAAAAGCCAGGAGCTGCTAGACAGCCTGAGACACTGTGCCCCAGAGACTGACCTATCTATGTTTTGAGTACTTATTCTTAAACATCTCAGCAAGCCTAGGAGTGAAGTAGACATCACCATTGTTTCCTTTTCACAGCCTCTAATATAATTTTCTCTATTAAAATATTCCAATTAGCCTCAAGCCAGCAAAACGACTTCCCTCGGCAACCCATTTCAGAGTTCCAGCACCCTTGTACTGAAGAATTTCTTCCTAACTTCCAGTTTAAACCTACTCTTTCTCAGCTTAAAACCGTTCCCCCTCTTCCTATTGCTAGATGACCTTATGAAAAGTACCTCTCCAGGCTCCTTGTAGAATCCCTTCAGGTACTGGAAGGCATCTCTAAGGTCTCTCCTGAGTCTTCTCCAGACTTAACAATCCCCACTTCATCAGCCTATCCTCATAGAAGAGTCCTTCCAGAGTCCTTGGATCACCTTTGTGGCCCTCCTCAGAGAAACAATTGAATAGTCAATGAAACAGGAATTAGTATTAATGAAGACAAACCTTAAGATTTAAATCTATAAAATCAGGTACTAAATATGTTACAGCATCTCAGTATCATTAAATCATATCCACTTTGTGCATCTGCTGGTATTTTCAAAGTTAATATTTGGACACTAACACAGATAAGAATAACATCATCCTCACAGGATTTTGAAAAAGTACTATTTGCATTAGTAGCCATGCTGTAAGTGTGCATGGAAGAGCATGAAGGGAAGTGGTTAGATGCTGTTTGCTATTTGAAATGTATTTCTTCTTTTCACTGACTTCAGACTATAAAGACCATAATTTTGATGCTTCAATACTGCAAACGCTGGGGTTTAATTAACCTAATTTTGCTTAAAAATTCTAAAATATCTCACCTGATTATATGGCATATCTACTTCTACTAGTGGTACTGAAAACATCATGTTATCACAGTGATGACAAGAGTAAGGAGCACCAATGTTCAAAACCTAATATTTGATTTTTAGTAATCTAATACTTTGATTAGATGTGGGAAAAGTTGACTGGCTTTCAGACCTCTAGTTTCTTCATTCACAGTAGAAAAAGAGCAGCCAAAGGAAAACACACATGGAATCACAGAATTAAACATAAAATGGTCTGGGTAGGAAGAAATCTCTAAAGGTCATGCAGTCCAACCCCCTCTGCAGCAAGCAGGGGCATTCTGAACTAGATCAGGTTGCCCAGAGCCCTGGTTATGCACGACTCATTAACATAACCTTAAAACTCATGGCAAAAGAGCAGTGTAAAGGAGGAAGGGGGAAGCAGCCTGCTGGGCAACAGTGCTTGTATTGAGCAAGGTTGACACAACCATGCACTTTGCATGCTCCCATCACAGAGTCATGCTTCTTTTTGTGTGAGTGCTAAATGAAATGTGCAAATCAAACTAATACCCAAACCAGAGACCTTTTCCCAGTAAACAGGTTGAGGTCTCACAGCTGTTCTCTGTGGGGCTACACAAACAGCCATTCAAGCACAAGTCAGGCCATGGGCAGGCAGCAGCTCTCTGAAGGGCTGCTCCCTAGTACCACCATAGCTGTTGTGGGAAACAAACAGGATTTAAAAAACCCAAACATTTATTTTTGCCATCAAATACAGTTATTTCTAATTGTCATAATTTCTATCATTCTGGTTATGATGCCACTCAACAAACATACACACCAGCCCAGTGGGGAACAGAGAGAACGGACCAGCAGTGACCCACAAAGCAGAAATATACCTGAAAGAAACACATGGTTTTGAGACTCATGTGGTTGTTTCTTGCATTTTAATTGTTGGATTTGGAGTTGCTTTTCCTCAGCACTGTAATTCTATCTCTTTCAATGTATTTATCAGTCAATAAAATATTCTGTTAACAGCTACTTCAACGCAGATGTAAACACTCTTAATCCCACTTCATCTGTTCAGGACAAAATTAACCTTAGGTGTATGATTTGCCCTTTATTTTTCATATAAGATCAGCTTCAAATAGTTTTGTTTTTTTTTTTTCAGTCAGCAAGTCCAAATCATACCCTTCTAATAATTCTATTTAATAATATTTCTTTTTGTGTTTTCTTTACCACTGCTCATTCCCAAGGCTGTTCAGCTCTGCCTGAACTACAGAAGCAACTTCTATCCTCATTACAGTCAATCCTCAACTAGAGGCACAGGGAAGTACACAATGATTCTGTGACATCAAACTCACTTATGCAGTAATGGACTGTGATACTGCAAACATTTGATTGTGGTAACCTGGAAAGAATTACAGCCAGGAAAGCATGACGAGAACAGAAACGCTTTTTCTTATGCAAACATCTTGGTAATTAGCTGCAGTGGACAAAGACACGTAGCAGTAAACATGATTTAAAAAAAAATTTTTTTTTGTTTAATGGAAATTTGTAAATTAAAATCTGTCTGGAAAAGCACACGATTGATAACATAGTGGACATTTACTTGGATATAACTAAAATCTTTACCAAAAATTAGTATCCAAGGAAAACAGTGGATTGAAAATGTTATCTAAACCAGTGTGAAATGGTTGTAACAAATTATTGAGCTTAGACATTTTAAGCCTGGAGGTAAAGACTGACTCATAATCTGATGTAAATCAGTCAAACTCCAAGAACATTAAAGGCAGATTTATGCCAGATGAAGATCTACCTCCATGTATTAAATCACTTTGTACAGAATGATCTCACAGCGATGAGAGAAATGAGCGGAGTTAAAGAGACAAACCAGGAACGATGCAGGCACATTCAAAAGCTGTTTAACAGCTTTCACAAAAAAGAGGCAACAGGGAATGTTTTGCCTCTACTGCCATTCATCTTGCAGTAACTAGCACTCAAGCAGTGTAAAACATGAAGGCAACCAAATCCATCTACTTATAGTTACTCTTCTGTGCTCTGGGTGACTGCCTAAAGAACATCTCCTACTGCCAGTTTGGGTCTGCCCTTCCCACTGATCTCACTTCGTTTTAATGTCAGTCACATACTTGTTATACGAAGAACAAAAGCACACAGCAGAATGCTTCACATCAAGTTCCTAGCAAATACTGTTTATGATAATCAAAGTGTCTGCTTCAAGGTCCTGGGAGATTCCAGTCTTGATTTTACATAGATCACCAAACCTCAGAAGGAATAAAGGTATTCTTTATAAAAACATGTACCTAACATATTGTTTAAATCCAGTGAGAAACATCTCTTTCCATTATTTCTATCAGTTTTACATCTACTTATACTCAGTAACTGAAAAGTATGCACTAAGAAAATTTCAGGCCATGAGGTCAGCTGGGATTTAAACGATACCAGTTATGAATTGGTCAGAAAAGGAGAGAGCTGAAGTACAAAAGGAAGGGCGCAAAAATAAAGATTAACTAAATAAACCAAACAAATAGTTAAGAACCTCTCTAACGTTTGTCTGGACACTTTGTTTACCCTGACAGTTTTACATTCTTCCTTGAGCTCTGGCCTCGAGTGAGATGAGATACAAGTGTTTGACACAGCCACAGAAAAATTGTTTCTAACCATATATCTTCCTTTAACCCCACCCTCAAAACAGGACAAACATTCACTCCCCAGATTTAGAATCAGATACTACACACACTCTCACCTGAGTAACCTTGGATGAATTTCAAAACAAAGGTATGGAAGATGTCACAGTATCACATTCCCTCTGAAGAACAGCAGGAGATGATGTGGAGAGCCAGTTTATTTTGCTGCCTTCAGTGACTCTCTCTCCCCTTAACTCCAAACCAAGCATCCAGGACTAAATAACTGAGTTGATGTAAACCATTTCAATACACCTGCTTCTACCAGACATCTGCTACCATTCTAACTGATTTTACATTCACCAAAGAGCCTATGTCAAACTACCTTTACATGTTATTTCCAAAAATGTGCTCTCATTCAGATTTGAGTTGTTTAAATCTCTGCTGCCTTTAGACATAGCACATATATCTGGGAATTACAATATTGCCATATTTAAAATTTCATGTGATACCAACAGGACTAACATTTGTCTCCAAAGGAAAATGTTTTCTACTAGAGAAATGGAGAAAAAAAGTAGAATGCTAAACCCAGAAGCTGGGAACACTGCTGTCTGCAAGCATTAGCACTAAAGATCGTGCAGTACTGCTTTCTATATTTCTGTAATTTAATGGTGGATTAAAAATACAAGAAAGAAAAGCAGAAAGGAAATATGAAGAGGCCCAAAATTTGCTTTGAAATGAAATAATTGAAGTTTCCCACCTAACAATAAAAACGAATGTACACAGAATGATACATGTTGCACAGATTGTAGTATACACTGCTTCTCTAACACAGCTCACCTGCTAAACAGCTCCAGTACAGACCAACAGAGCTGCCAGGGATCTTCAGAAAGGAGGAGGGAAGGAATTTGTATTTTGGAGGGGACTGAAAAGGGGGGAAAAGGGAAAATGAAAGAAGGGAAGATATTTATATCATATAACAGAGATTGGAATATCAGTTTCAGCTGCTGCCTTGTTACAACACCCTTGCACCTCACATTCCTTAGCTCACAAGGACAAATTCAATGAGGGAATATCCTGCATTCATTGTGTAATTACGAACCTCACATACCTGGGAAGTTGAGTACAGCTCCAACACACGTGACTAAAATCATTACTGTAAGATTATGGTCTGAAACAATAAAACAATTTTATACTATAATTAATAGACTATTGCAACAGGAAAACAATGGTAATATAAAGTCCTTTCTGTATCTTGGCTTTGTATTTAAAAAAGTATCATTGGAAAAATGATATGATACAGGTAATTAGTAAAAAAACAATAAAAATAAGTCAAAAGCTGGAAGAGGAAGGCCAAGCTCTTGCTCATGAATTGGCAAGCTGCCAAAAGCACCTCTGTTGGGGAATATGCAACTTTAATCTTTATTACGGAATGATCACAAATGGACTGTTTCAGAATACCATCTGTTCTCACTGAAGCACTGGATCAGCAGGCTGCATGCTTCAGTCTGTCCTTCACCTTGGATTTTCAGCTCCCATTTCGGAAAAGGAAGGTTTTGTTCAATGGAAGGCTGCTGTAGCACTAAATTTATAATTAATTTGTCCATTGTTTTTGCAGTGTCTGTATTTTGGCTTACCATATTTCTTCGAGGTAAGCTCCGGACAAAACACTCCTAGTATGAGATAATTTAGTTGCTTTCTGCTTTCTCTTTGCACAAAACTAAATGTTGCTACTGTCTGTATTGTCCAGATAAGCTCTTACCAGACAGATGTCCCTCCCAGCAATCCTTCCGACACTTCACATAGTTTAGACATCTGCATCTACACTGCATGTGTAAGAGCAGATCTCAATTTACTGTTAATTCCAGATGTTAATTTATAAATCATGATAAGATTGAATGATAAAGAAATTATTAATAGAAATGGAATGTAAAAGGACTTGAGTTCAGCATTACCCATTTCTGTACAGAGGGCACTTTGCTGCACAGCTGGCTAAGCCACTGCAAAACCATTAGCCCATAGGCAATTAATTTTTGATCCTGTTTCACATTCTGCTGAAGTGCAATACTGCAACTGAACACCCTTGTGGGGTGTTAGCAATTCCAGAAGGGTGCAAACAGAAGAAAAAGGAACAAATCCTTTTTACTAATACAGAGATTAAGAAAATCTTTGAGGGATTAAAAAGTTGGGGAAAGGGGGAAATATTTATCAACAAAGTGAAACATGACAAAGACACTAAGAAATGAAAAGGATGTAAAGGTGAGCATGTCTTGGCTAGTGCGATTTTGTCCCTTGAACACAAGTAGTGGATGTGTGGTATGGATATACTGTGACAGGGTTTGACCACAGGGGTGATCTGAACTTCATAAAGACAAAGAGAAGCCTCTTAAAATGATAAACACAAAAGTTTAACTGTATGTCTTGCAAGTTGTAGTCAACACCTTTTCAATTATTTTGTTTCAAATTTTATAAATAAAAGTATTTATCTTAGTTTGTAGTAAGAATGATTTATCAGTAGAAGTGCTAACAACAAAAACTGAGACCTAATGCTACCTGAGCAGCAGTACTTAAGAACTGTGTACCTAAAGATTTCAGAAGAGTACTTGGGGAAACTCAGCATTACCAAAGTATTTATAGAGGAACAGGATGCTCTTCCCATATAGCTCCACAAGCTACAATGCAGGTAGGAATACAGGGAATTTGGGAAGAAGTAGTTTCTGAGAATCACTGTTAAAGCATCAAGCACCCCAGACACTGAGTCATTAGGACAAGGGCTTAACTTGCAGCACTTTTGTGAGAAGCCTGGGAAGCTCAGTTCATGTTTCAGTTTCACTCTTTTCACTGTAATCACTGCATCTGAATCAAGTCTTGCCAGCTTTGAGCCACATTAATATGAAGAAAACTATGGTACCAGTGCTCAAATCCATCAGCTGATAAATCCTCTTACCTAGCATAAGAAACTAGATCTGGCTACGCAAACTCACAAGCAGTTTCCCAAGAAACTGTCATATTGGAGGGAGAAGGAAGAAAAACCTGGAAATACACATTTTGGGGCTTCAAGATACTCTGCATCTAATTTTCAATGTCTGAAGAACGAAGAACAAAATTATTTATGTCTTCTAAAAAGCTTAGCTAAAGCAAAGTATCCTACTAGTGCACTGTTGGCACACACAGGAAGCACAGGCTAATTGGCTAAAGTTTTCTTGAAAAATCATAAACCATTTGAAGAAGCACAGACTGAGTTTTGCTCCCTTTGGAACGAATGTGTTTTCTTTTTTTATTTGAGTAACAATAATATTTTGCCATGAAAAAAACCCAAACCTAGCAATTTTGATTAAATCATGTATTTGAGAAAATGAATAAATGTGAACATTCCTCTGTTATGTTTCCAGTTTTCCAACTTTACTAAAGATTCAAGGATCACTACCTATCAGCAGATCAAAAAAAAAAAAAATTGTTTTACTCTTCCCTCCCCTTCTCTTACTCCTGCCAACTTCCCTCCAAACCAACATCACAGTAAACGAAATTGGAAGTCATTTCAGCAATGGATTATTGATCTAGTTGATAAGCAAAACTACAGCCTACCTTCACATTTCCTAAATGCAAAAATCTTTAGGATAAATCATTCTCATCAGGATCACTTTTTTTTTTTCCTTGTGACCTCAGCATCTATTGTTTACCTGTAAAGCCCCCTAAATCTATTGTCAGCACACATACTTAGTGCTCAATGTAATTAAATTCTTCTGACAGCATTTCTATCATTTTCCCTTACTAACTGATATTGGTTTATTCATTAAGACAAACTTTGGAAGAAAATAAAAAGCTTGCTAACGAAATCCTAATTTGCAAAAGCAATAAAAAAAAATTACTTCAGTCTCTTACTAATGTGATTGCGAAGGGTGATGTTCTATGTATGTTTTTTCCTCAAAGACAATTTTTAAGCAGATTCTTGTTTAAAGCTGGGAGTATTGCTTCTCTGAAACTGTCCTTGTGCAATGAACACAATGACAAACATCAAGTGGTCTGGGAGGGAGGTGAAAGTACTAAGTACAGGGAATCAAAAAGGATTCCGATAGCTCTAGAATAAAAGAAAATATTTTTATTAATTTACAGTAGACATTAAAGAATGGTAATTAAACAATAATGGAGATCCAGCTAACTGTTCTTTTAAAATGAAAAGAAACATGGAAGTTGTATTTCTTGTTATGTACACCATACATAGACTTCATATTAGTTATGTATATGGACTGCAAGATCAGAGGAAAAGTCTTGTCTTTCTTGGTGTAAATGGCCACGCTTGCTGTGGCTTTAGTCAGTCAGGGTAATACTTGACATCAATGAATTATGTAGCAGCAACCCAAAAATTTCCCCTCCACTGCCACAGCAATTCACCTGTTACAGGGTCTGCAGTCTGGGGAAAGGCAGTGATTTCACTTCATTCCTCCAGAGTTCAGTGATGGTGTTCAGTGTTCCTGAAACATCCATTGCATGAACACCACCACTCACTGCTTTCTACTAGCAAAAAAGGGCACCGGCTTTCATCAGACTGCACACAGGGAGAGTAAGAGCAGCAATCTGCATGGCAGCAGGTCTGACCCATACAAGGTGCAGACATTATCAGTAAATTTGTATAAAATGTGCTTCAATTTAAAGAGTCTTCGTGTGGTGCCACTTTCAACAAATATCTTGTCCCTGTGGCTACAATATTGGGTGGATTCGCCTCATATTAGCTTATTTTCTGGGCGAAATGGCTGTAAGGCAGTTCAGAGAATTCAGAGCACATGAATTAAAAGCACTCTAATTCTATAGAAAAATCTTATGAGATTATCAGTTCTCAGACAAAAGGTGAATTACAGCACATCTGCTGTGAAGTGCACGTCACACCAAACAGCACAGTCAGGCACACCGCACATGTCCTCCAGGAAGGCATCCAGCACCAACACTGATGGCAGGCCACTGTCACTCTGCGTCAAGGGAAACCATGCTACCTACTATGAAACGTGATTTGAAGCACTTTGCAGTGGACATGTGGAAACTTCTAGAAGTTCTGGTAAGGGAAAAAAAGCCAACTGCTGATGAACTAACATTGCACAAAGTAAACTAGGGCGGGAAGTCAAACGATGATTTGAACAAGATCTTTTCTAACAGAATACTGTACAAATGACCCAGAATGTAGAAAGGGATCTGCTCTTCTTTCAGGAGGAGCAAAATGTAGTCTCTGTGGTGTAGAGAGACTGTATTTGTGTCTAAACACAGGAAGAGCATCTTTGCATTTTATAATGTCTTTTTAAGGTCTTCCTGTCATTAGAGAAGGTAAATGAATGAAAGAAAGCTTTCTGAAATTAGATGATGCCAGATTATTTTTTATCTAGATTAATTCCCTTATCCCTTTTATGAAACAGCTGCACAGACGCTTGTAGTGGCAAAGAGCAAAAGACTGAGACAAAAGGCCAGCTTGGAAAACAAAAAGAAGAGGACAGATAATGCTTTTGGAGTAGCAGTGCTGAAACCATGACCTAAGACATCTTGCTATTGAAAACATCAAGTTCTTTTAATGTTATGCAGCTTATCTGAAACAAGCCAGAGGTAATGCTGACTATCCTTGAACTCATCCTGCATTATGCTTATGGAAGCATAATTAAATTAACTGTTTAACGTGCCTGTGCTCAATGCAATTTTCAGTACTCTGTGTTTAAAAACCAAAGAGTAACTTCCCTTCAGAAACACATCTCTGACCAGCTGCACAGGTGATCTTCCAGGAAAAAAAAGGAGCTGTTAGCAGATTACCGACTATGGTTCTTAACAAAGTCTGCTGTTTAGAATTCCAAAAACATACACAAGTGCCCTCAAATGATCATCACTTCCTTCCCTTTCTCTCAGCACCTCCACCCAGGAGACAGATAGCTTTCTGCTCCCATCAGTATAATACACTTCTGCTACCACAATAACAAATCCAAATCCAAGATTTGTTAAATACACTTAAAACAGTACTCAAATTCTTTGTCATCCTACTTAATCACTGCATTCTTCTTCTCAAAGGAAGAATATAGCTTCCCAGTTTCTGCTGGACTGGAAGTAATAATTGGTAAGTTTCTAAATAATTTGCAGGAGAGTAAACTTTCTATCACCAATGTTAACCAAAAGTAAAAAGAAAAATTCTGCAGCTCTAACCTTTATGTATGTTTCATGCCTTTTTGTTAGCTGGAACTGTGGAAAAAGCTGAAGAAATTGTCAGTGAGTGTTTGCATTTTAATTATAATTGAGAAGAAAAATCAGATGATGAATTATTATTCTTACTATATATCTCCAAGGTAAATCTAAGCAAAACAAAATGAGAAGTAGAACCAATATGACATTAAGCTACACAATGGGTTAGCAACTGCCAGAAGTGTTTTATGTCTCAGTATACTCAGTTGCTTGTGGATCCTTCAATTTTCCAGGTCAGCTCCCAGGACCCAGTAAATTATACTTATTCTAAGTATTGTGCATTCCTAAGTGACTCCATGTCTCCAGTCTCTATGCACTATTTACTCTCACTAGTGCTAAATATTCCACTCACAGGCTGTCATTAAAAGCACATACGTCTGTGCAGAATCCTGTAGCTTGCTAAAGAATGTTTGCTGGTGTCACAAATATCTACTTCCCAAAGCCGCTTAACAAGATCATTCCTTGCTCAATAATTCCATACAATGTAATTTAACAAAAGACTATGAGCTAGTAAAATAAGAGAGTGTTGAATTTCCTGGGTTTTCCTGGTGGCTTGCAGGGAGCCCAGCAGAGTACCAAGCGTTGAACATACAACCTTGTGGAAGATTTTAGAGTCACTTTTTGCACATGAGCTCTGGTGTCTACCACAGGAATATCAATGGCAAGACAAATCGCATCAGCCAGCTGAAAGCATCTAAGCTTCAATCAACAGTTCTGAAGGACAGTTACACATTTTGCTTATCCTCTACATAGTTCCAAGGTGGTTTGGATGCATTTGTTTAATACTAAACAGATAATTTCTTTAAAATATTATTATTCAAAAGAAAAAAAAATTATCCTAGTTAAAAAAAAAATCTAAGTCATCTTAGTTAATATAGAGGCAGCAGTACTGCTGAGGTAAGGGACATTTCTCAACCCCATCAAGGCACAAAGGACAGACACTGAAGACTCATCAAGGGAAGCTTTTCCTACCCTCTTTTGAAACACAGAAAATACCTGCTGCAAAAGAGCTCTCAAGACATCTTAACTTGTCAGTTCTGCTTACTCACTCACACAGCATATGCTACTGGTTTCCATTAAGATTGGACAGTGACTCCTGTCACAAGACAGTAGTCCCTCTGGTTGATTATAAATGAATGGTGCTGATGAGCTCTGAAGGAAGTTTCATTAGTCCTGTCCATAACATAGGAAAGTTTAATTCCTTCTGAAAAGTGTTTTCTAACATAGCTGAGCTGTGTTAGCAAACCAAATTATCTTGTCCTGGACACTCCACTAACTGCTTTCAGGGGCACATTCACTTCCCACTGAAGTCAAAAGCAAAAACTCTATTGCATTCAGGGATCAAGATTAACTTTAAGTGTTTCTGACAGTGTTGTCAAGGAGAAGCTTCTGAGAAATGTGTTTCCTTCCACAACGCCTACTCTGGCATCTAAAAGAACAAACACACCTCTTGATGTATTTGCTGGGCAGCTGCCACTGTATCAGAGGTGCAGAAACTTGGTCCCAGGCTTCGTTCTTAATGTATCAAGATCATTTGTATACTACAGCAGTTATGAAGTACAAATTCAAGCCTCAGAGCAGAGGTGTGGTTTTATTGCACTGTCACTGAATCTGAAGTTTGCAGGCAGTGAGAAACAAAGCAATGTTCTGAACACAAGATTTTGAACCATTAGACAATCAACTTAGTCCTTACACTTCCTTGGGACTATTTCCAGTGCAAGCATCACCCTGAGAGCCTCTGGAATGATGCAAAAGGATAGCATCCCACAAGAGCAAACACAAGAAAATTCTCCAGATCTTACTGTATTTGGTGAACGTTTTAGCTTTAGTGCAGAGGTGTCCATTCATTCTGGTTAGACAACATCATTAAAAAGTACAGGACAATAACAAAGGTGAAACCCTATGAGAATATAGTGTGCAACTGAATGCAAATAAATCTGTGTATTACAACATTCAGATTTGCAGTAGTGGCAAATTGTCTTAATAGATCAGCATTTGGGGTTGAAATGGATAAAGTTGTATTAAGGTAATACAGTTTTTTAGCTAGGCAGCTAGCTTCAGTAAACTTTCAACACTCTTCTGAATATCAATAAGAGATGCAGATTACCAGATTTTCATTTGCCACTTTACTGCAAAGCAGACACATGATTCAATCTTTAGAAGGTGGCACACTTTAGAACCTAATCTCACATTCATTCTGCAAGTTCTAATGAGCCCTCTAGGAGTAAACAAATTAGTCTCCAGGATGTATTATGCATTAATTAATCAGACTAATAGTATTATGAAATGTGTAATAGATGAAAATTAGTTCCACGTACAGTACTTGCACTGAAGAATGAATATAGAAGAATTACACCATATTAAAGGTACTCTCAAATTTCTACCACTGTCAGCTAAATCAACTATACTTAAATAATGACATATATTTCTCTTCCATTTAACTGCATGTTTTGTTGAGACAAATTACAATATTTCATGTTGTTTTATTCTTGACTGCCCTGTTAAATTCACTTTTTGAAAAATCATGGTTGATAATCACGGCAAGATATCTAACCTTGTACTGACTCAGCATGCAGCATATAAAGTCTCTTCTACCCAAAAGGGTGGAAACAAGGGAGTACCCCTCTTACTACAGGGCCTTATCAGAAAAGCTTATTTGGCCCTAAGCAGAAAATTTGAAAAGCTGACTTATTCCTAAATACAATGTGTGCAGTACTGGAAGACCTAGAGTTCCTAACAATCTGGAAGCTGGAGAAGCTTGGGTCCTTAACAGGGAAATGAACTGTGTCATTTGTTCCTCTTTTCTTCCTTGACTGTGAGTGATCTAATTTTAAAAAAGTTATTGTAATAGATCCCATGGGAGATACAAGATCATAAAACAGATATATTGTGTATATTTGCATCTACTTCCAGTGACAGGATACCACTATCTTTTACTTGGTATGGCACTAATGCCTAACCGCCCAAGCCTGTAAGGGCCACTGTGTGACAGGTTGTACTCAGATGCAGTCTGTACTCTGCTGAGCATGGCATCTCTGAGAACAGAATAGTAGACAGGCAGAGCCACACAGCAGATTTTGTAATACGAAATGGTTGGGGAAAAAGCCAGGAAACTCTAATCTCTGCATACTGAAGAGGCAGGCAAATCATGCGAATGTTTCACTAAATAAACAGGCATATGTGTCCGACAAAAATCTCACCCTGAACAGGGTGGGAAAACAGGGTAGAAGTAGTGTGTGTGCCTCGGATGACAGGCATTACGGTATTTTTCAGGTCAGTTCTGAAATACTGCTGTTTGCAGTCTCTTAAACAAGAGTCTTGTTAACCTGTTTTTGGTTTGTTTCTTTGCTAACATGAACTAATGCCTGTAGGAGACAGGATGAAAAGAAACAAATGCTCCTATCACTAATTCTATACAGAACTCCCTAGATGTAAATAAGTTCATTTTACTACCAGCCAGTCCCAGTCTTCTCTTTTCAACAGAACTTGGTCATAGCTATGCCAAAACCTGGCTTACCATTACAACTCAAAGAAGTAGATTAATAAAAGGGCAGTTCCTCTTCTAAGCCATTTCAAAATTATCACTGACTGCAAAAAGGGATAATTTAAAGTGGAGATGTTAGCTGTGGTTTTCTCTTCAGAATAACTTCGATTAATAAACAGACCTGCTTTCTTACCTGAGATTCCTGAGGTGCTTTCAATATCCAGCTCAGTCAGTATCTTCCCTGCAGGTAGCCAAACTCAGGTTGCCTGCAAAGCATCATCTCATCTGAACTGAATTCATGTTGCCTACAAGCATCATTTCTCTTCACAGCAGATAACATAATAGCCCTTTAGGAAAGACCTGTTTGTCCAGCTACTGTCAAATGATATTGCCTTTTCTAAGGACAGGAGAGATACACAAACTAGCCAAGAGTCCTAGGTCCTTTTTATACACTGTAGATTTTCTCAAATACAGAACAAATTCAGTTTTATCCTCACAAGTTTCTTCCATTAAAACTGAAGTAAACCACCCTGGAACAACAGAGGCAGAGCACCACTGTCCTTCCCCATTTCCCTCCCACATCAACACACAACCTCAGTGGGAGACAAAATGAGCATCATGTGCTCAACTTTAAGAAAGGAAACTGGCCTCAAAGCTATTATGGTTCCCACTGTACCTGGGCAGCGTTCAGCAGTGTGTTAACCAGGACCTTCTCCAAAGCACAAGGAAGTGAAAGTTAAGGATCTCAACTTCCATGTGCTTTCAACAGCAACTGGATGCTTAGCTGCCCTTACTGCCTCTGAAAAATCCCCTTTGCAGTGATGAAACTTGGCTGAGAATGGCAAATATTTCAATTCCTATTATTATTGTTTATAGTTTTCCATCTTATTATTCACAAGTCATAAACATTGATCTAAATTCAGTAAATATGCAGAGCTGTAAACATCTGCAGACTATGAGGGTAGTCAATGATTACTACAATGTGCTATTGAATACTGTCATAACAAGCAAAACATTTTTACATACTACCCTAAAATATGAACCAGGATTATTTCAAACAAAAATCCATTCAACAAAAAAGTGATTTAAACCAATTAACAAATCACTTCCCCAGTTACTTAGATGGCACTACCAAGAAGTCAGTTCAAAGAACAAAGAAGCATCTGTGATGGGGCAGAGCACAAAGACCCAAACATTCCTGGAAAGATTTGCTCTGCAACTGCAGTGCACACAAGAAAAAATTATACATTCTGCAGACTAGCACTTGTATAACCAAAAGCCAAATACAGTCCTATCTCCCTACACTGACCCAAAGGGAATTTTTAGCTTCTTTACACTAGAGGAAAGACAGAATCAGGCACGGTCACAATCAAAACTGTTTCAACACAGGTTAGAGTAGGCTCCTACACTAAGAAATGTAGGACTGCTAACAAACAGAGAGCAAAAATCGTGAAGAGTCTGCAAACCAAGCAGATGGATTTCATATTCCTTAATTTCAGAGGCAGTCAATACATTGATTTCAGGACCGCAGAGCAACAAGGTTTGGAGCAAGAATGAAGGCAGAGCTCAAATTTCTGGGAGCAGCTTTAGTATTCCAGTGTGACATAGTCAACAGAGAAGCTTAAGTTAAGCTTTAGGGAACAAAAACCTATTAACTTAAATCCTATCTCCTATTGACTTAGAAGGGATGTATATTTGTGGAAGAGAGGACTTGCAGCATAGACTGAAATAAGCAGAATAAATCTTGCATTAAATCATCCTGTTATTTTAAGAAAAGGTTAATTTGTAAAACAAATTGAGCTTCATTAGGGACTAATTGACTGGAAAATTTTCTTTTAAAATGTCTTCTAATTATACAGGTGAAAAAAAAATCTTTTCAAAGTACTTTTATAATTAAAAATCATCCTTGATCAATCTCTTCTAACATTTAGTCAAGGAAGGTTTAGACAAGAGTTGAGCATCACAGTCCACATCACTGCAGTAAGTACAGCAGAATAAATATATCAGTAAGAAAATGTCTGTGACTGCTGAGAATATCTACAAAGAAATCCATAAGTAAGTTCAACCTGTTGGAAGAAAACACCAGATTTTCTCTGCTGCAGCTGCAGTGATTCAGCAGAGACTTAATTCTCTTTTCACGACTATAAAATGAATGCCAAAGGCAAGATGACTTATCTCAACAGGAAATACCCTCCTCCAAAAGTTGCCTCAGACTCCTCCTCTTCATCCTGTCTCCCAGTACCCTGTGGCACTGAGTAGGCATTCTTTGTTTGGGATTTAAGCTTGGCTTACCAGATTCACAGTAGCTGGGCCACAGTTTCCTCTTTGGAAGCACTTCTGGAGTAAAACTTGCACATGAGAACGGAATGCTTTCATTCTCACAGCTTCAAGCACTACTCCCGTGGCCTGAGTGAGGCCTACTTCTTCACTGCTTGGCACTGTGTTTAGCCTCTCTCAAGTGTATACCAAATACAATGCTCTGAATGCTTCTGCTGATGAATCCTTTTATTTCTTCACACAGTTTAGGACTTGGTTTCCTAGAAAATTTGCAGCAGTACTTTCACTTGAAATTGCATAACAGTCTAGTAGAGGGTTATTTCTGCTCTACGACTACAGAAATAATATCAGTAGCTAACCCACGCTGATCGTAACAGTGTGCTCCACTTATTCCCATTTGTTACAGCACTGAGACATTACAGATTCCAAAAGATTTTGTCAACATCTGCAGATCCTGTTTTATATCACCAGTTACAGAAGGAATTTTCCTGCCTGAATTTTTGAATTCTTTCACGCATCATTAGCCTCCATAGACAAGCAGACTGTCAAAAGCAGCCAGATCTGTAATCAGAGGGAGATGGCTAGAAAGGCCTTTCACATCTAGTATCAACTGCAGAATGAACTTGTGCTGTCTTGGTAAGAACTGCAGCTTGCTTTACAGTTAGAGCTTAGAAAGGCAGGGAAGGGTCATCTCACTCAAAATGCACAAAGATGACAACAGTACTATGTACTAATTTTCACAACCAGATCTAGGGAATTAATCCTCTGTCAAGGCCTAGTATTAGATTAAGACACAGTAGAGCTTTGGTAGGCCTCATGCCACTCCTTGATAAATTTTAAGACTTATGTATAAGGACTCATGTTTTCACTGCAGTAAGAAATAGAGGTTGGACTAGTAAGCTTTCTCATTTGGAAATAAATTCTCAAGCACTGTGCTAGAAATGTTATCAGTCTCAAACTCATTCAGTAAACTAGTGCAAAGTGATCTCTTTCCTAAGCAGTAGGAACCTGAAGATGGGCCAGGAACCTGAACATATGTTACAATGAGAAAGGGATAGACACAAACCTGGAAAAGAGCTGTTGAGTAATCATCAGTTCTGGAAAAGAAATGGCCACAGTTCCAGTCTCCAAAAGATTTGAACAAAAGGATGAAATAAAAATACTCAGTAAGAAAAAGGACAGAAAAAACAGAGAACATGCAAGGTTTTATGTGCAGTGATTAGCATTAGGTGTTCTTTGTATGGAAGCACGATCTTGTTGGAAGCTCAGGATCTGCCACAAAACAAAATCTTTTTCAAGTAAGGCAGACAGACAAGAAAAGGCCAGAGATAGATTTTCTTTCATTTTTCTGCCACTTCTTTCTCAATGTACACTGTATGCTACACTGTAAAAAAATCCTAAGAATAATGTGTTTTCCTTCACTCATAAAGAGTCTCAGTTCTCTTTTTGTCTACTAATAAAGTAATAATAATGATGAATAATGGTTCCAAGTTTAGCCGCATGGGTGAATCTATTTTCAGACTTGAGAAGTGACTGTGTGGATTCAGGCACAGCATGCAGTGCTTATCCACAATGAATCCATCTAGTTTATTTTGGAATGTGACCTCATTCTAGTTTAATTAATTAAATCAAAGCCTGTAAGTCGAAGCAGTATCTGCATCCATCTGATTGTTGAGAAATATCTAGACCTTTGGAGATTGTAGTCTGCTGCTGATCACATAATGTGTCTAGTACCTACTTTGGCATACTCCGTATCTGTTAGCTTTTACATATGTAGTCTTGTCTGCAGCAATTATTTCTGAGATACTCAGCTTTTAATCACTCTGCTGAATTCACAATTATTGTCAAATGAAAGAAAATGTGAAGAGAGTCACAGAAAATCTGGGTATAATTCTAAAACTCCTTTTTTTTTTTTTTTTTTCCTGACAGAATTTAAGGAAGTAACTGAATAAAAAATAGTAGGAAAAAACAACAAACATGGAAAAAACATAAGCATTGGGTACAATATCAGGTAACCACCTTGAAGTACAATAGTATCAACCTCATGATTCATAAGAAGAGTATTGTATCTGACTTTGCTTATACAAACTTGAAATGTGATTTGACTGCTAGTCTTTGTTCACTCTCTTTCTGGTGCAAAAATTCTAAAGGAAATCCTTTAAGTGCAGGATTCTGATCCCTCTGATATGTCTTTTTTAAATAAAGTTGTTCTTAATTGCCTTGGCTCCTTGTCTGGGTTTATCTGCCAGGATGCATGAACACTAGTTACAGGAACAAAGCACAAACCTGAACAGAAGAGAGGGTAAAATTATAGCACCCTAGAATAATTTTAGCTTAAGGTACAGTGAATCTCTACCCCAATACTAGGCACAAATCACGTAAAATTTATCCCTGTCCAAGTAGGGTAAAGCAAGCCCTTGGGTAAAGCGAAGAAAAGCTTCTAGTATAATTTTAGGGTAAGTAAAGTGTGTTTTGAAGTTAAATGATTTTTTTGTTTGCTTGCTTTCAGTTACATCTCTTACAAACATTTGGGGCCTTTTTGATACTGTGAAAAACTTCTTTTCTTTGCATTTGATTTTAACCTACCTTGAATCACAGGTGACTCCAAAAGGATTAGGTAAGCCTGAGATGTTCCTCACCCTAGGGTGTGCAGATTGACAAGCATTGGGACAATCCAACACCAAGGATCCAAATGCTGGGGTTCATAGCCTGGTTTCCAAAGTATCAAAGTGCTCTTAATGATGCTTAATGGAGAACAGACAATAAAATCTATAGAAGCATTCTGAAGTGCAGGCTAAAACAAAGATCAAGAAAGGGAATTATCTCCAGCTGTCAAGCTGCATCAGAATAAAAAGCTTTCTCAAAGTAGAATATTGCAGAGAACACTTGAACACCAAGGGCATCTTGGGGCAAGTAAAACGTGATTTTTTTGTCTGTAATGCGTGTAACATAAGGAATGTTTTACTCATAAGACCACTAATACAAGCGACATTGTTCTAAAGAACTAGGAGTGTGTGAGTTTGCAAAATAAAACTGCAGAATAGGAAAGACTGGCATAGTAAAGGACCACTGCCTAAATGAAAAGCTAGAATAATATGAACTTACCAATATCTCCCTGTGAAAGACAGCTAAAACAAGTAGTTGGACTTACTCAAAAAATGTCTAGAATTCAATCAGGTGGCCTATAATGAGCAGAGTGCTCCAAAGGGCTAGAAGGCGCTTAAAATTATGCTGGATGAGCTGCTGGGAAAGCCTTTGTCCCTGAAAGAATGGCCTCGGGTTGGGACAATTGAGAGCTGTATAAATTAGTCCATGATACAGAAACCTGAAAGTCTTGGAAGTAGGCTGACCCAGAGGCAAAGCAACTCATCCAAGAGACCATGGGACTTTGTAAGACTCTATTCATTGTGTAACAAAGGATTATGTAAGTGAGGAATAAAAGAGGTTTATTTGAAGAACAGAATAACAGGAGATGATCACAGAGGTCTTCCTTTAAATTTGAAAGAGAAATTCTGTTTTCAGCCTCTCATGCTTAGGGACTACACTAGCTTGACCACTTGCTTAAAAAGGATTTATTAAGAAAAGGTAGAATCTCCCAGAGCTGTACTCACAGAAAGTCCAGAACTTCAAGAAACAAACCAGATTAGTTTCAGTATGTCATACTCCTCCTACAAATTGGCTAAGGCATAGAATAATGAAAAGCCTTATTCAGGATCAGAAAATAAGATACGGAATCAGTCTATTATTCCTCTGCTACTTATTCTTCGTCTATTTACATACCCAAGAACTAAAGACATCCCTTTTTCCAAGGCACTACAATGTAGTTGATATTTAGCTCATTATTCACTGCAATTCCCAAGTACGATACAGTTTGCTACTTAATGTCATTATCTTATCTTGATGGGAAGGCTTACACTGTGTGAGCCATGGGCTACAGATACAGCCATTTGACCAGATTTCAGAAATTTCTATTGTTTCATTTTTACCACACCTACCTCTATATCTTGGCTGATTTTCAACTTTGTTTTAAAAAGGGAGTATTTTCAAATATGCACATTTGTTTTCTTTCTTCTTAATCAATCTAATGAAAAGTTATTTTGTGCACATATATGTATAAAAATAACATGTAAAAACATGTTTAAAGAACTTGTCATGCCAATTAACACTTTTCAATGCTTCTACAGAATCAAAGAATTTCTTAAGTTGGAAGATACCTTAGAGACCAACTACTCCAACCTCTCTGCCATGGGCAGGGATGCCTCGCAACTAGATTCAGCTGCCCAAGGTCTCATCCAACCCAGCCACAAACACCTCCAGAGAGCAGGCATCCACAATCTCCCTGGGCAACCCATTCCAGAGCCCCACCACCCTATACTGAATAATTTCTTCCTATGACACAGTCTAAATCTACTATCACTCGACTTAAAACTATTCCCCCTCATCCTATTGCTAGATAGCCTTACAAAAAGTCACTCTCCAGCCTTCCTGTAGGATCCCTTCAGATATTGGAAGGTAGCTTTAAGGTCCTCCTGGAGTCTTTTCTTCTATAGGCTGAACAACCTCAGCTCCCTCAGTCTATCCTCACAGCAGAGGGTATTCCAGTTACTTTAAAGGTAGATCCCCATTTCTGATTTCATTTTCACAAATACAAATTCTAAGTGATTAAAACAAATCAGCTTGTTGAGCCAACAGATCAACCAGAGTGAAATGAAGGGGCTTGTAAGAAGCACTTATATTGTGGGAAGTGCTCTGAATTTGCTGCCTTCTGATCTCCACTACAACTTTGCACACGACATTTTACACTACACTTAAAATATAGAGCTAGAATTACAGGAAAATGGTAATAAAACATGTTGAACTTTTCTCTTAATCTCTTAGCTTTCACCTTCTTTGACCACAGATTCTCCAAATGACAGATGGACAACTGCCAGAGGGGCATCCTTTTTGTAAAGTTCATGCTTAGCTTCCTTCTCTTAAATGAGTAGAAGATGGTTATATAGTCTCCAAGATCAAGACAATGCCAGGTGTTCACAACACAAACCAGGCAGAAGTTATAAATCAACTGCATAAGGTTTATTTTTAGTAAATAGACAATGATGAAGCTAAATTTGCCTAGATAAATAGTGATTATATAGGGTATAAGCCCTTTTTTGATGCATGCACACAAGTTGCATTAATATTAATGAAACTGCACATGCCTTCAGAAGACACAATCATTGTTCACTGAACAAAACGCACTACCTAGTCCTCAAACACAAAGATACAAAGACAGTAATCACTTATTAGCTCATTGCATAGAGGCTGGTGGAAATAAAGCACTGCTATTTTAGCAGCCTTCTGATGGAATGCCCTGATTGTAATCTCCTGAAACAGTGTCCCTTGCAACCATTTCAAAGCTGTTAAAATCTTATTGGCATAGTCAAAGTACCTGCTGCTGGCAGGGCTTGCTGTCACTAAGAAACCAATGAAGTGATTTGCATTTGGAGTGTGATTGTGAAGCAGCAACATAATACACTGTGATTAGCGGGCTGAGTGAATCACTTGCAAAAAGAAGAAAGAGCACAGGATTAAAAAAAAAAAAACAGGATTTATTTTAGGCTCCCTTTTTCTGCTGCAAACTCCATTACCCCAAAATTCTGAGTCCACTATCACATGCCCAGCTCCATTACGCAGCTAAACTGATGGAAATCTAGATCCTCTGCTGAACTTGATAGATCTACATTGATTACATCACTGACAATCTGGATTAAGGCTCCTAGCAGCTATGTGTTGTGACCAAAGTGGCATGGAAGTCACTTAACCTCTGTTTGACAGTATGATTCAGCTTTAGAAATAATTGTGTTTTAATGCTGCTGAGGGTATATCCTTGTGAATGAAGTTGATTTTGCAGAAAAAAAACATGGACTTTTTATGTTAAAAATTTCAGTTTCACAGTTCAATAAAGAATAAACTCATTGCTGAGACAGGTAAAGTATAAAATTAAGGCAGCATCACTTTCAAATCTGCTGGCAATTCCTAATTAGCCTCACTCTCTGGAGCGGGATGGAGAAGACTAGAAGCTTTTTGCTGTTTCATCACGAAACGCATTGCTCTTATCTAAGTCTAGAAATTTCTGGCTCAATTCTGTGTGTTTTCAAAAAGGCATTTAGTGCTTCATCAACTTGCCCTGACAATACAGATCATCTCCTGAGGGACTCATTTCTCTGCCTCGTCCTCCCTTTCCACCAGTCTTTTATGGAAATTATCCTTCAGAATCTAAAAGTACATTTATAACCACACTGACTGCTTCTACATCTCTTCGTATGATTTATTCTTGCATCTTTCTAACAATTTCTTAAGACCAACCATAGTCCACTATTTCCCATTCAGGTTGTAAAACAAATAGCACCCTACACTGTTTGAAACTCCTAGTCATCAAATACTGTTGTGAGTTTAAGACTGGATGTCTTACAGACCACAGGGAAGTCCTCCATGGACCAGATAAGTGCAAGGAGGTGAACACCAGGAAGTGCAATCTTTTGTTATTCCATCCCATCATGCCTGCATCTCCTCTTTACAAATGGACATTTCTGCCTATTCTGCCCTTTTTCCTTCTCTCTCTTCCCAGTGTACTGAGCTGGTATGTCCCTGGTATTTACAAGGGAGACAAGGTTTTTGGCCTTGAGTGGCTTGGCTACTTTTTACTGAATGATGGGAGGTTGGGGGCATTGAGTCCTGGGTTTGGGTCAGGTTGTGGAGAGGCTTTGGAAGGTTTTGGCCTTTTGAGATTGTGATAAGCCCAGGTCGGGAGAACTGGGTCAAGGCTGAATATGAATTTGTGCATTTTTGCATTTCTGTATATATTTGTGAATAGTACTTCCATTTAAACTGCCATCCCAGTGTGGGGATAAAATAGGTTTCTGCCTGCTCAAAACCAAGACAAATACAGTGGTATTCTGTGTCAAGATAAGGATGTGAATCTCTCTGAATATGGAACCTAAAAAGGCCCAACAAAGTTGTAGTTGAGATGACCAACCTGTAAGAGCTTCTTGGATCTCAGTTTACCATAGAAATCACTGCCTCGAAACAGTACTAGAGAGAGGATTAATTTTTAAAGAGTGATTACAAATATGCTCACAGACTACTAGAGAAACATATCATTGGGGATTTCTTATTAAAAGTCTTTGTTCTTTTAAACTGATAGATTTCTTGAAAATTTATTAACTGGAAGGAAGTTTCATTGCAAAGAGATATCAGACCAGAGTGTTCTACCCTGAGGGCATGGATGGTCGAGAACACTTTTTCAGTTCCCCTCTAAGCTTGTACTCTCACTACTGGCATTCTAATCAGAAGAAAACGTTTCCATTCTGGTTCATAACTAATGTGATAGTAAATTAGTAGCTTAATGCAAATAAAATTCTACCTCATCATTTGCTTTCATCTTTGTGGAACTAGACCACATAATGATTCTTAACAGGCCCCTTAACACCTTTTACTTGTTTCCCCTCATTCAGCATTGTTGACACTAAAATTTGAATTAAGCAATTCTATGTTTCCAGCAGTGTAGGATTTTTAGCTATTCATTACTCCTAATGCTACAGAGCAGAATTCGATTAATTCTTCTATTTAATTTATTTAAACACACTAGAAGCTTTAGTGATATTGAAAAAAATTATTAGCATCAAACTGCTTTGGAAGAAGAGTGATAGCAGAATATTACTGATTCCTGTGGTTTTTAAGATTTTTGTTTTTTTAACCTTGGAATACCTGAGTACGGAAACACTACCAGAATCTCCTACAGTTATTCTAAAAATGGCTCCAAAGGGAAAGATAATGGCAAGGAAGCAGCACTGGCCTCAGGCGCATTAACCCTACAGTCGTCTGAAACATTTACTATCAAAAATAAAAAATACCTAAAATACATAAAATTAGAAGTCTTACCATTTCATTAGAAAGTATCTAGATGGACGCTTCTAGATGCTATTCCTTGGATATACCAGCTATTGAGTCCCATCTTCCTCCTACCACAATTTTAGACTATTTTGTCAGTGTTTTCATAAACATCTGTAAAAATATCAACTTGTCAAACTGGATTATGAAATAAATTCCTCTGAATGAGGCCACCTCCCATCAAATGTTCAAAGAGAGCCAAAATGGGTCACTTAGACAGATGTGAGGCTTCTTCAAACCGTTTGCGCAATATCTTCTAGTCATTGAAATAGTTTCTAAATTTAGGTTTGAAGCAGTCTTATTTACTCACTCCTTTCTCCTTCAGACTGCCCCATTTGATGAGCAAGTATTTTCCTACAGAAAAATACTCTCCAGAATACACCAGCCTACCTCTGCCTACACATGATCTTGTAAGGAGGATCTGAGCCTGCTTGACTTTGAAACTCTGAAAAAACTCTCTCAGGCAGAGCATACCCACTGATCTGAAAAGGAGCTCCAATTGGCACGAAATGCTTCGCAACTTCTGATAGAAATCCTGACTTACAAACACATCTGTGAAACTCTTGCAGTCATATTTGCCCCATCTGAAATGTACCTGTTTGCTCTAAATGCATAGCTTCCAATAATCGCAGAACGCTAGGGTTTGGGAGGAACCTTGAAAGATCACCTAGTCCAACCCTCCTACCAGAGCAGGATCACCTATACTAGATCACACAGGAACTCATCCAGGCCAGTTTTGAATATCTCCAGAAAGGGAGACTACGCAACTCCCCTGGACAGCCTGTTCCAGTGTTCTGTCACTCTCACAGTGAAAAAAAAATTTCCTCAAGTTCACGTGGAGATTCTAATGCCTCAACTTCCACATGTTGCCCCTTGTCCTGTCATTGGATATCATGGAGCAGAGACTGAATCCATTGTCTTGGCACTTGTCTTTTAGATGTTTATAAACATGAATGAAGTCACTTCTCAGTCTCCTCCTCTCCAAGCTAAAGAGCCCCAGCTCCCTCAGTGTCTCTGCATAAAGATGATGTTCCACTCTTTTCATCATTTTTGTGCCTCTCCACTAGACTCTTTCAAATAGTTCCCTGAAGTCCTTCTTGAACTGAGGGGCGCAGAACTGGACACAGTATTCCAGATGCAGCCTCACCAAGGTAGAGTAGAAGGGTAGGGGAACCACTTTAGATCTACTAACCACAGCCCTCCTAGTATAGCCCAGAATGGAGTTTGCCCTCCTGGCCACAAGAGCACATTGTTGGCTCATGGTTAACCTTCCATTAACTAGAACCCACATGTCCTTTTCCCCTTCACTGCTCTCCAACAGGTGCTCAGCCTATACTAGTCCACGGGGATGTTCTTGCCTAGGTGCAAGATTCTACACTTGCCCTTGTTAAACTTCATTCATTTTCTCCCTGCCCAACCCTCCATCTCAAACCTCACTGAATGGCAGCACAACCTTCCGGTGTGTTAGCCACTCTACCCAGTTTGGTGCCATCAGCAAACCTGCTGGCAGTGCACTCTGTGCCCTCATCCAGGTTGTTGATGAATATACTGAACAGAACTGGTCTCAGTACTGACCCCTAAGGGAGTCCAGTAGTTACAGACCTCCAACTAGACTCCGCCTCACTGGCCTCATTACTCAATTGCCCAGACCACACTGCCTCAGTCGAACATGCATGGATTGTGTGGGGGATGGTGTCAAATGCTTTACTGAAATCAAGATAAAGCACATCCACTGCTTTACCATCATCTGTCCACCTGGTTATGTCCTCATAAAAGGCTATCAGAGTAGTAAAACATGATCTCCCCTCAGTAAAACCATGTTGACTGCTCCTAATGGCCCTCTTGTCCTTGATGTGCCTAAAGACAGCGCCAAGGAAAAGTCGCTCCACTACCTTTCCAGGGATGGAGGTGAGGCTGACCAGTCTATAGTTACCTGAGTCCTCCATTTTGAAGACTAGCATGACATTTGCCTTCCTCCAATCCCCAGGCACCTCACCTGTTCATCATGAATTACCAAAGATGGTGGAGAGTGGCTGGGCAGTCACCTCTGCCAGCTCCCTTAGCACCTGTGGGTGCATGTCATCAGGGCCCATGGATTTATCAATGTACAGATTACCTAATTGTTCCCCAACCCACTCCTCATCAACCAGGGTGTTGTGGTAGGTCATTGTATTCCTGCCTGCTGCTGCGGCCTTGTTGCATCCTGAACTGTCTGGAAACTCCACTGCCTCGAGTTTTTACCAGGAACATGCTCTAAATGCCTGCAGGCAATCAGACAGCATAGCCAGCATTACGTTGTGCCGAGGTTGCACATGGCATTGCATCCTGCCTGCCCCTCTGCAAGGCTCTGCTGAATTCAGAATCAAGAGGAACCAGGTCAGAGATTGTGCCAGACTCCCAGCTCCCTGAGAAAAGATCCCAGGAAAACTTCAGAGCCTCTAAACAGCTTTGAGATCACCGTCAGCAACCTCTCCACGTGCTTTCGGTACTGTCTGATCATATTTTGTGAGTAAATACTTTAAGCCTCTTGTAATTCACTGCCATAAGCAGAAAGGAGCTTTCTGCATCCATCTAGTGGGTAAGCAGGATAATTAACTGCAAGAGGTATAGTGATTGCAAGAACCTTCTCTTCCAGTATAATGTTTGCGTTTGCTGGTTACCTCTTAAAGCGTTTTGGTTTTGCCTGTTCCCTGGATGTATAAATTTCCAAACAGTGTGTTTTGAACCTTGTAAATAAGTTTTCTGGTGAGATTTAATGTTAATAAATAATTTTCATAGTTATTAACCATATTTGCCTGAATATCAAAATTAATTTCTAGTATTAATTTTGCATAATTCGTAACAGAAGGAAAACTCCTCCTTTGTCCTGTCTTCCTCTGGGGCCTCAGGGGTCTGGAGGTTCTGCAAATGGTTTGCCTTCTTTGTATTCTGTCACCAAGGCACTCACCTCATACAGCAACGAGCCTTCATTGCCACTAGTGTTAGCTTTTCCTGCAATGTATTTGAAGAAACTCTTTCCGTTGTCTTTGACCTTTCCTGCAAGGTTGAATTCCAAGGATGTCTTAGCCTTCCTAGTTGTTTCCCTGCTAATATGTTTAGCATATACCAACCATTTTAATTCTAAATATAATCTGACCTATTCATTCTACACAACCTTCTGCAGTTAACAGTACTTTGGAAATATCACACCAACCAGCCGTTTTCAAAATGTTTAAGATGAAGCAGTCCAATTGCTGTGCAGTTTTTACCACAGAAATATCTTCAGCTAGTAACTCTCTCTTGCAAGATGCAGGAGAACCTGGCAGTGATCCAGTAGTATACACAAACTCCAACATAACTTCTGATGAGTAAGTCTATGAGAGCCAAGGACTATTTATATGCTTATAGTCAGGCAGAGTACAAGCTTTTAAAGGTTTCAAAAGCTCTTAATTGAATAGCTGTACTGCCATACATAATACCCTCAAAATGGAAATATTCATTTCCATGAGAACTCTCCACAGAACTAAAAGTTTACAGAAGGAGGCTTTTTGCTCTCACAGATTTTATTTGTATATTGTGAATAATATCTATTAATAATCCACTCTGTTTAGTGTGACTGATACAGAAATAAGAACTTCTTGTAGTAATCAAGGACTGCAGAATCTGGTCCTTCCTTTTGTTGTGTTGTATTAGCAGATGAACACTGGAGAAAGAAATAACTTGTTTTCTAAACCAGAGGGAAATGCGATAGCCTTTCTTTTTAACCTTGCATTTATTCACTTTGATGTTGAGTGTATACAAGATTAAGAATTGCTCAATCTCTTGACTATTAACATCTCTGCCTGCTTGCAGTTGATGATTCATGGCTTATTGTTTCTCTAATAGGTCACAGTTAATTGTACAGTGAAGAATTAATGATTAAATGTTGAAATAAAAAAAAAATTCTGACTGTTTTACAAGAGAAAGAATAGAAAATATCTGCAGATGAAAACTCACTACCTAAATAACCTCACACAAGATCTACACAGCTACAAAAATCAACCTTTATACCATTGCACAAGCAAGAATGCTTTTAAATAAGGCAGTTTCAATTTTACAGCATCCCATAACTTGCAATCAGCCGCTCTTTAATAAAACTGAAATAAGCACCTCACATTCAATGGGTATTTCTTATATTCTTTTGCACAACCAAAAATAAAATTCACATTAAACTGAAAATTGGGTCACGCTTCACCACACAGTAATTTGACCTAAAGATAACATTTCTATCCCACAGTTATAAGATGCGCTTTTCAGACAAGGAAAACATTCAAGAACTACAATTCTAGGTAGTTTGTATAATGTAAAAATGTCTGTCACGCTCCTGGAATCCAAAATATAATTAAACCTTTCATTCTTGGCTGTATGTGGCACTGCATTCCCACAGAACAGACAGCAGAATTGTACCACGGCACAATGTTGGAGTAAGAGAGAGGACACAACAGGGAAAATGACACGTCTGATTTCATCTGATACTACTACCTTACTAATCATCTGCAGCAAACCTGAACTTACAGTTCATTGGAGGTAAGACGAGTGTTTATTGGCGCCTAGATGCACCTTGAGAAAAGTCCTCAGTTCTTTGATCATGTCAAGCTTTGTAGCACCCTGAAGGCATGTTTCACTCGGCTCAGGTCTATCAGGGAGCATTTGTATCAAGATATGAAGCACAGGTCATTTACTGGGTACCAATTACATTGGGTTTCAAGCCAGTCACTGACACTGTAGAGAAGAAACACTCAGGACAAAAGAAAAGGAGGAAGGAGAAAGTGCATGGAAAAAAACACAAACAGAAAAAAACCCCCCTCAAACTTATGGAGTCTACAAATAAAGGTGCAAAGAGAAATAATGAAAAAAAACACAACCAAAAAAGAACCCCAAAACATAAATATTACACAACAGGACTATTCTAATATTGTTTAGATATCATTTACCTTCCATTTACTACTTTCAGCATTTAAATCAAATCCTTGTACCTAGCTCTTCCAGCTTAACAAAGCAGAGAACCTGCTGTCCATAAATATCAACACAGAGCCATATCTTATGAAAATGATAACTTCCTGACAGCCCAGGCTGCCTCTGCTGCCTAGCAATGAGTGAGTTGGACACCACCTGACAGTTCAGCCTTAGATAAATATTTCAAACATATCATGCAAGAGATTCACAGATCAATCCCCACCTCCAGGAAACCAGTGGCATGAGACAGAAAGCCATTTTGAACTGGTGCATCAGAGCAGAACACAACCAGCAGATTTTGTTGGGTTTTCTAAGAAGGAGGGATGTGTTATTTTAGTTTAACCTGTGCCAGTGTAGAGTGAGTAAAGGCAAGACTCTAACCTGTGAGCACCTCAACTCTAGAACACATCCTGGCACACAAATACGTGCAAGTAAATTCTGGTTACTTTCCCTGTACAATGCTCTGACAGAGTTAACACTTTACATTGTTAACCACTGTGGTATGGTTTCATTAAAATAATCTGTCATGCAGCAGCATGCCAGACTTTTGAGGCTTTCTGAGATCCTCTTCCATCCCTACAACAGTTTGGAACATACTGAAAAACAGGAGTCACTGATATACTCTCTGTGTTTCTCATTAGGTTTGGAGTCCATGAAATAAGCAAATGAATTGGCTTTTCAACATCTCTTTGAGAAAGGGAACTTATTTACAGACTTAGAAAATGGGAAACTTCACAGTTACATAATGTAAACCAGTCAGTAACAAGTCTGCCAACAGAGAATTAAAGCTATTGGAACACTTTCCAGATATGGTGGAATATGCTTTGCCCAAAATTTACCTTGGACCAATGCCTCTTTAGAGCTGAGTAATCAGAGCAAAACTATGCTCAATAAGGCTGAAAATCAAGCTTTCATCCATGATGATAGGGAAAAAAAAAAAACCCAAAAAAAATAAAAACAGGCACTCAGCCAGACATTTACTCATCTAAACAGAATCACAGAAACATCCAGATTGGAAAAGACCCTCAGGATCGCCAAGTCCAACCAATAACCCTACTCTACAAGATTCACCTTAAACCATATTCCTAAGCACCACATCCAAATGACACTTAACCCCTTAATCCTTAAACACATCCAGGGTGTGTGACTCTGACTCCACCACCTCCCTGGGCAGCTCATTCCAGTTCCTGACCACTCTCTCTGTGACAAACTTTCTCCTAATGTCCAATCTAAACTTCCCCAGTGTCAGCTTGAGGCCCCTTCCACCTTGTTCTATCTCCAATTGCCTGTGAGAAGAGCTCAGCAGCAGACTCTCCACAATGTCCATTCAAGTACTTGTAGACAGCAAGGAGGTCTCCCCTCAGTCTCCTCTTTTTCAAACTAACCAGCCCCAGCTCCCTCAGTTGCTCCTCATAAGATTTATTCTCCAGGCTCTTCTCCAGCTTTGTTGCCTTCCTCTGGACCTGCTCCAGCACCTCCCCATCTCTCCTGTATTGCGGTGCTCAAACCCGAATACAATACTCGAGATATGCCCTCACCGAAGCCGAGTACAAGGAGACAGTCACCTCCCTACGCCTGCTGGCCACAGCATTTTTAATACAAGGCAGGATGCTATTGGCCTTCTTGGCTGCCTGGGCACACTGCTGGCTCGTATTCAACTGCCTATTACTACCTCCAGATACCTTTTTGGCAGGCACCTCTTCAGCCACATTTCCTCAAGCTGAATCCATGTGAGTACTTAGTAGAATATACCATCAAATTTTAGGACAGAAAAGAATCACAGACCAAGATAAGTCTGTAGGCCAAAGCACTCTCATGATGGGTAATCACATACTGAATCTCAGAGCTCATTATATAATTTTAAACATTCTAAACAATGACAGCTATCTTGTTGGTTATATCCAGGGTAATGACTCCACCAATCTTCTCCCCATCCCTGCACACAGCACATGACTGCAAACTCTGACACTAGAAGCAAACATATCCTTCTGTGCATCAAATTTATCCTGCTGAAAAATTCATGTCAAAGAAGGTGCAGCGAATGTAGACCCTGGCAGAAGGTTATATGAGGAGACACTTCTCAACTTGGTTAGCCTGCTCCTGAGCTACTGTCTTACCATAATGCTGTCTATGCCATCATGCTCAGAACTGAACTAGGAATCTCTGCCCTTCAGTCCGTTATGCTACATAGAGAGATGTCATCACTGTGTCCAAAATAAAAAACAGACACAGACATTTATACTGCATAAATTAGAGTACTGCACTGTCAATGAAACAAACTATGAAGTTAAAACTTAACCAAAAAAAAAAAAAAAAAGAAAAAAAGAAAAAAGAAAAGATAAAGTGAACTGAGGCTAATTATCTGTATTTAAACAAGTGAAGATCTTACAGAGTCTACAAGGTTGAGATCTTGTTCCCTAATCAAGTGCATCAAAGGCATTCCCCAAGGCTCACAGCAAAACTGCAGAACATCCATACAAATCATTTTGATTCAGGAAAACCCCTGAAGCACAGCGAGTTTTCCTCTCCCCTTTGTCCTCCTACTACACAGTACTGTGTTCCTGGAGGTGCACAGTTCTGTATCACCAGGCTTTGCAAATTCACAGTGACATTCTGAATGAGTTCTTTACTTTCATTCTAGTTTAATTATTAAGAGGGCCAGAGTCTGGTCTGATTCACAACCTCTTAAACATCATTGACTCCAGAGCGTAAATTACATCAGATTTTGGCCATCATTTGGCAAGCACCATATAATTTAATGTTCTTCAACCTTCAGAATGATTGAAGAACTTAATTTACTAATAATTAACTGTGGGAAGCCTCTTTAAGGGGTGATAGGAAGTTTAGTTCTAGTTTAAGGGGCTAACATGTAATATATAAGTAGTTGCATACAAGCCATATGCTTTCAACCCTTTGTTCTCACTCTGATTTTGGTTCTCCCCTCTATTTATTACTGTCTCAAAAGCTATGCTGTGAAATTGTACCTGTCATAAATTCTTAATATAACAGCTAATTGTGCAATGCTGTCAGAATTCTGGTTTTCATACTTTTAAAAACAACATTTTACTTACAATTTTTCTTGTGTCAAAAAAGAGTATATAATTCAATGTCACAATCATGATAAATGCATAGTAACTTGCAAAAAATAATGAGTTGTTGTACCCTTCTACTTTTCCCTTTGAAAAAGGAAAGATGCATAACATTATTCCCAGTAGGGGGAAAACTGTCTCTGTGAGTAGCAGTCATGGCTTATTAGAAATTTGATTCAGAATCTCTGACCTCTACATTCATTCATTTATTTATTTTTCCAAAGAGAAAGAATCAAATAAAAAGATAAGGAAGACAATCCCTACTTTCTTTGAGTTACCATCATTTTATGGAAGAGTCAATTAAGAAACATAGATTGCCCTTCTAACACACACTAATCAGCTCGCACAATCGATGCCTGATTTTTTTTCTTTTAATCCCTAACAATAAGCACAATTTTGCTGTGCCAAATTCAAGAACAATTAATACCTCTCAGCTGGATCTAGCAACCTATAGATATGGCACTTAAGACAGCAAAGTACTACCAATTCCAAACAGAGCTTGAAACTTATATAGAACTGCTAAGGCAACTGGGGTATGTAAAACCTTACAGCTAAAAAACAGTTATCTGAAACACAGACTCTAGAGACTTGAATTAAAAGTTCCTGTAATTATTTGTTCATTGTTATTTCTTTATATAAAAAATCTACTTTAACTTCTCAGGAATGAAAAACACACCTGTGAGGTTGTGCTGGTTTGAGGTTAATTGGAATATTTTAATGAAAAAAAAATATAGGTTGTGAAAAGAAAAATGATGGTGATGTCTACTTCACTCATAGGCTTGCTGGAATGTATAAGAACAAGGACACAAATACAGATAAGAGAGCTCTCTCTAGGAGCTGGTGTGTCTGCTGGCCTTTCTGCTGTGTAACCAGCTAATCACTCTGCTTCTAAGGCCCCTGGCTGATCCTCCAAACTCACCTTGCATGTAAGGCAGACCCTGGAGTAAGGTAGAGGGGTGTAAAGAAGGTGGAAGGGTGGTTGGGAGCCCCTCCTAGGGACTCTGATTTCTGGGAGTACTGTGTTTCTGTATTACCTTTAACTTGTATATTTCTGTATATAACTGTATATTGTGTGTATATATCTGTTTGTATATTGTGCTAAGCTGTAAATAGAGCTTCATTCCTTAACTTCCAGTCGGATGAGTCTCTAGTCTGGGTGATTTGCAAAGAGTGGGGAGGTAGGTGACTCCCAAACCATCACAGAGGTCTCCCTTAAAACAGAAAATACAAAGCCTGCTACCACTAGATATCTTGGTGTTACATTTTGCTGTTTTACCAATAGTAAAAGAAAGTATAGAGTTGGAAGCTGGTCAAATATTTAAGCATGAGAATTCTGACTTACATTGCAGAATCAAGCATAGCAAAAACATTCAATTGATTTCAATTATGCTTCACATGGAATAAAACAGCAGATAAGGATATGTGATGCTTTTGGCTGACATGAAGTTAACTTTCTTTGTAACAGCTTGTGTGGTGCTGTGCTTTGAACCTGTGGCCTAAGTAGCACTGGTTACATAGGGTGGTTTTACCTTTCACTTAACAGCACAACAGCTCTGTCCCATCCTGCCCCACCACCAAGCAGATCAGAAGCTGAGAAGAGACACAGAGGGGACAGTTGGTTCCAGCTGACCAAAGAGATGTTCCATATCATATGATATTCTGCTCAGCACTAAAAGTCTGGGAAAGAAGGAAGGGAACGTTGTGACATTTATCTTCCCAAGTAACTGTTCCGTGTTATGAAGAGGCAATGGCTAAACATCTGCCTGCTGATGGAAAGTAGTGAATCAGTTCCTAATTTTGCACTGCCTGCACATGCAGGTTTGGTTTAACTTACTAAACTGCCTTTACATCAGCCCCACAATTCCCCATTCTGCTCAGGTTGTGTGAGCCAGTGGCTTTGAGGGACTAAGCTGTCTGCCCAGGTTAACCCACTCCAGGATGTCACAAGCCTTTGATTTAGTAACCCTTTAACTACCATAAAAATCTTTTATGAAGCTGCTCCTAAGTGTAAGAGCTTGGGAATACAAAGGCATATAGTTCTATAAGTAAGCTTCCTATTTCTTTATTTTCTCATCAGAACTGAAGATTAAAGAAAATGGATAAAACCCAATACTTCACAATTGTATCCCAAGCATTTGAAACCTTGTCAAAGCCATTCTGCCTTGGACAAAGTGAAATATGGAGCTTTAAAAAAGCAGATTACATGCTGGATGAAGAGTTCAGCCCCATCAAGTAAATGAACAATTCCTTAATTCCTTGGTGTTTTTTTGCAACAAATGGAAAATCCAAATTAAACCATCTAGTGGGCAGATCTCAGATGAAGTAAAGAGCAGCAGCCATTTGCACACCTGAGGGAAAAATACTTCTCCTCTGCTTGTTTACATACAAGCACAGTACTCTTGAAAAGACTTTATTACTGTTTTGTAATATTGTTGAGCAAACAGATAAGTCTCTTTAACTATAACTCACAGAAACAGTAACTTATTTTTAGTATTTTTAAAATCTTTGATCATTTTCACTCCAAAATTGTTTGTATCATCCTGCAAACAACCATCATTTATACTTAATTTTTATCCTTGCCTATGGCATTCTCAAAAAGAAAAAAAAAAAAAAGTATCCTGTTGTAGAAATGGAAACATTGTGGTAAATACATGACAACTTTTTTCAACATTTACAGTAGATTTGGAGACCAGTTGTGGTTTATTTTGTGGTACATTTCAGGATTGCTACCAGACTGAAGTTTGAGCTTAAGTCAGTAGGAACTGTTGAAGCTCACTATGCTAAAAAAAAAACAACACAAAAAACCCCAAANAAAAAAAAAAAAACAAGCCCCAAAAAAGAGCTGTGAACAGGTGAAAAGGTCCCCTGAATTAATTGTAATCCAAAGTCAGGCTTTGGAAAGTAGAGGAAGATTACACAGCCCACCACTGGCACAGTGAGAATTTTAGTCTATTCATAAAGTTGTATTGTCTCAAATTAATATTTTTTTTAATGTGGAAACATGAAAGAACAACCCTGCACAATTCTTTTGATTTACTTCATCTCTTCTTCCCACAGACACAAAGAACAGAATGCAGTACATCACCTTCTTTAGTGCTTTCAGCTGGGTCCTGACTTTCTTACCTTTCCATACAGAAGACTCCCATTTGTGGTCATTTCTGTCCCCCATCATAAAGAAACTAATGAAAATAGGCTTTGCAAAACTGGAACCAAACCAGCATCCCAGCTGCTTGTGGCAGAGTTCCGTGCAAAAGCTAAGAAATTATTTTTAAAATCTTTTTTTCATACTCAGATAAGCTTTACTGTAACAGAACCATATAGGAAAGTGATCATAACCTTGCTGAAGTCCTTTAAAAACTCAATATTTGAAACAGAAGAAATGGAGTTAAATCCACATATGTTTAGCCTCATCTTATTTATCAGTGTTCTCTAGTGAGGAAGCAGTTACTATGTGTATTCAAGCACATTCTCTTTTCACTCTAGAGTAATTTAGCTAAAATATCCCTTGTGTCTTCAAATAAAATAATACTTTACCTTCACAGAGTTATTCATATGCAAGTGCATATAGTGGTCCTTTCACAATATACCATACTCGACTGAATGAATACTCAGGTGATGCAATAGGAAAATCTATTTTACCTTCATAAACAACTTTTAATTGCATTCTTGCTGTATATTTTCTTAGCATTTTTATACAGCACATAACCACAGTTAATTTGTTTTATTAAATGTATTACCTAAAAGTGACTGTTTCCATATCCAAAATCCTAAATTATATAAACATACTGCCTCCCAAGGAGTTCACCTTATTCTAATAATGCAATGTGGAGTAGACTTACTGCTAGTCAAACACCACTGTATCCCAGGAAGCCCCAGTCCCACCTGCAGCATGGCTTTTGAGAAAAAAAAGCCTCTCTGGAGCTCAGTATAGTAATGTTTCAGCACTGAACATCAGTTCAGGACTGCCCTAATCAGCTGATGGACCTGTTCAAGAGAATTACTAGATACCAGTGTACCAGACAATCTGCTATGGTTTTAATTTAGTAAAAAGCAGCTTCCCCGAGGAAGTAAGAAAAATCAGATCAGTCAGTATCTCACAACTACATCCAAAGGGCTGGGCATTTTCTGGTGTGTTCGTGTACAGTATTTTCCCCCTTCTTGATTTCTAAGTCTTGCAGCTTATTGAGACAAAAGCAACAGCTGAAGTTTTGTACATGGTTTGGGAACTTATGCCATTACAGCAGTTGAACTGAATTCTGCTCTGCCTTAACAAACTAAAAAATTCATATCTACATTGAAGTAAAAAAATAGGTATGGTATTTAATGTGTCTTATAGCATGCATCAACCTAGAAAACAACTGTTACTGGAGCTTTACCCTAACTGGGAGGTTTCCCAGGCTGCATCCAATTGCTGCTGCAATTCCTGGGTGTTTTGTCTCAAGGCTTTGCAAGCACACTTAAAGATAACAGGATTCTTGGTTCCAAAGAGATGAATGAGACCTAGGCCAAGATAGTTATCAACATTTATAAGCAGTGTAAATTCACTGATTTTAGTGGTTCTTTTCCTGGGGTATCTCCACCCACGACCTATATGCCTTCTGTGAACACCAAACTGTGAACAACAGTTAGAAAATAAATATTCAGACCACCAGCATTTGCAACACAGTAATTCCAATGCTATTCGGATTAGTTTTCATTCATTTACTGCTTCTTGACTGATTTTATTTATAAGTCTGGGTTTTTTCTATAGTATTCAAATTATTTTCCATCTGAGACTTGATCTTGGTTGGCAAGCAGGCAGGTAAAGTATGGAATTACGGATGAATTCTCTCCCTTAACTCCCTCTCAGATCTGTTACTATTTATTATGTACTATTTCCCTGGGACCATTTTATGTCAGAAAACAAAGTGAAACTGTCATTTTAACATGTGTGGGGAAAAAAAATCATAATAGGAATATGACACACTGTCCTAGTTAAGCACTTTCAAATTGATTTTGACACTTTCAGATTGATTTTTCATAAACATTTAAATCTGATCAGGGGGATTTCTGGGTTGGTTCAATGTCCAAGGTTAAAAACCTTACAACCTGAACAAGAGAAGTGAACATATCTTCCCTTTTTTAATATCTCCACTGTCTAATCCTGCATCACTACTCCTGCAAGAATTAGTGTCCCCAAAGATGTTTAATATAAGGACAGAAGAGACTATAAAACACTAACTTTCAGAATTCTAAAATTCATAGAATAAGAAATGCTGAAATATTCTTTACTTCATGTCAAAAGCTTGGCTCAGCAGAGAAGGATTGAGTGACTAATGTTGGTTTCTCTGTGTAACCACAGAATAACATCAACAGTTTTTCTTCATAAGATGAAGATGCTGATCCATAGAATATTCAGAATTATACTTAAAAATGTAAAATTGATGTAATATCTCAGTTTCCCAAGTAGTAAAAAGAATCCCCCAAATAAAAATGTAATCTAAATATTACTTTAGTTACAAACAGAACAAAACTGTGCTGACCTTGACTGTAAAGGGCATGTTTTGCTAAAATGTAAGTCATGAAATAACTACATTTGAAAAAAAGAGGAAATAAAAGTACCAGAAGAAAAAGATAAAGCTGTTACAGCTGATTTTAAGACTGTTTAACACTTTTAAGATTTTAACACTGTAATAATGTGTTATTAGTCTCCTAGGAAAAACGCTTCTAAAAGAATCATTTTTATTTTGATAATGTCACTTCCTATGCCCACATAGCAAATAGTCCCCAATAGTCATTTGCTAAAGCTATGTGATTTGGGCATAAATAAATGCATCATATTGCAAAAGCTGAGATAGTGTCTGTCTGTCCAGCTAGCATAGAATTCATTCACTTATTGCTTATTCAATATAAAGCCTGCTTCTATGATTTGGCACATCTTTATTCAGAAAGATGGGCTGATTGCTGACAACTTTGATGCAATAAAGACTGCTGCAGCGTTACTGGAAGAAAGTCATTTGATAAATGTATATTTTCCATTTTGCTTAAAAGGAATCTATTATAAGTGCAGCTGCTTTCCGAATGAAATTAATGCCGAAGTGAAGCTTCGTATTACAAAGTAAAATGGGACTCGCTCTCTAATATTAGACTGAAAGGCATTGTAATGCAGCAGGAGGATTGAACTTTGACTCCTTCAAGAACACTGATTCATATAATAAAAAGGGGAAAAAAGGCTTTAAAAATGCTAACATCCTCTTTTCAAAGCTTAGCAGAGCTGCTGTCCAGAAAACGGAATAGCAAATACAGGTTATGTGCATCTCCAAAGAAGACAGCCCCTAAGGAATACCATCAGGAATCCACGTAGCAAGATTATTCTGAAGTTTTTGAAAGATAGTGAAACGTAAAACTGGGAAAAAAAATCTCTCATACTCTGCCTGGTCAGTGGTGATATACATTGCTTACTTAAATGGATTTTAACAAATCCATATTCAGTTGGATTAAAGTTAAGAATTATCAGTTCTTTTTGATTATGACTTCCTATGTGAAAAGTTCTCCTACTCTTTTCCAGATTTCCAGAATATTCCTCTTCAACACAGGATAGAGATAAGGGAGGGCTTTGTTTTCAGCTTAAGGTGTGGTTTTGTCTCTGAATCAGACAGCAAACCAGAAGGAACGGTGCTACCTGCCAGATGTGGGCTTTCAAAGAAGGTCCTTACCACCCTCTGCATCCCCAGAGAAAGGGTTCCCTTTCTGATCCGATGACCATTTAATTTGTTACAGAAATTGGAGTGATTCTGTGATCTAGTTTAGTGGTCACGGGAATTGGGTTACGGTTGGACTTCAGGACCTTAAACGTCTTTTCCAGTCTTAGTGTTTCTATGGTCACATCCTCTTTCATATAAGTTTCACTAAAGTGGTTTTTTTCCCCCAAGTTTTAACTAAAATATTGCTCCTTGAAAGTAATAAAAGCCTCATAACCATTCTCTCTTCCTTTCTGCTAAAAAGAAGGCAGGGAAAAATTATCACCTGTTTTAGAGATAGATTTCATACTTCCAAATGCTGTGTGCAGATTTGAGGTTCTCATTTCAGCTAAAGAAACAAACTCTAAATGTCAAACTGATATCTGGATTTGGACTCAGATTTTAGACCCTCATCACAGGGGAGATAAGAGGTGTTGTTTCAGTCGCAACATATGAAAAAGAAGTCTGGTTTTGCCAGAACTGTTTGCAAACACTTCCTCCTTATCCTGTTTTTTTCTTTAGAGACATTAAGGTAAAATGATCTGCATCATTTTATCTGTCTCAATACTAACATTTAGTCCAACTGTTATATTCCAACACTTTCATCTCTACTGTCCAATCCCTTAGCTTTTCCTTCTTAAGCCTTCACAAATAGAAGCAGTTTGCTCTATCACAATTCCCTATTTGTTAACATTTTAAGTTTAGGCAATCTAGACACAATTTTGCTTCTGTGAATTATTGCTTTTTTGCTCTGTAAAATATTTTGGAAGCAGGATAAAGCCTTTTTAAAAAAGAATACTCAATAATTTTTCCTTCTTTTGGAAAAGAAGAGCTGTCTTACATATCATTAAACGGTCCCTCAATAACAGACACATCTTTGTAAGATCACAACTCCCAGTGCAGCCACCTCTTTCCAAATGCTATCCTTTGTTTCCCTGCTTTCTTTGTGTTTGCACTTGCAATAGTCTGTACTTTCCTGATGGATAGGTGGCTAACTCATTTCTAATATTTAAACGTTTAGGTTTGCTCTCATCATGACCCTAATACAGTGCATTTACACTACACTCAAAGGAGATGAATAGCAAGCCTACCAGATAAATGGCCAGAGACTCACAGCCTTCAAGAGACTTATTCACAGGAGTAACAATATTAGTCAGCAAGGGCACTTTGAAAAGCTTTTCATGTCTTTCTACATTCCAGCTTCCAATCTCTGTCATTACTGGGTGATGTTGCTGGTTTTAGGGCTTTTGGTCACTGCCAGCTTGGAAAAGATTCATATTTATGACCTTGAACTGAAAAACTTCCTATTGCACTTCAGCTACTTGCACTCTTCCTTCCATCTTACCACTCACATAGCAAACAAACTCATTTCCCTTCCTCTTCAGCGTAATCATTCTGTGCTCTTACATTTTGGTCCTTTTAGCTGCCAAAAAACACAAAGGAGCCACCAGGACTGCAGAAAATATGAGGCTACTGTTGTTGTTGTTAGTGACTGTAATGGCCCTGTACTCTGTGCTGTACAAACCAAAGAGCTATTCACTATATTTGTCTGGCCAAGCCCTGTGCTGGATAACTGGAGCTTAATGAAATTCCATCCACCTATTTTCTGTGTAACTTTGTGTTTGTGTGTATGTGATTTGTTAGCAAACTTCAGGCTTGGTGAGCCAGGAAGTCCCAGAAAGATGTGAGGCTGGAGACAGAGACAGGATAAACAGGGCTTAGGTTCTGGGCTTGAATTCTGTGCGGACTTATGGTCCAATGGAGGCCTTAAGACAACTTAGGAAGGGTGAGCTTCAATAAAGCTTCAGCAGCTGGCAAGCAGGAAGAGACTAGAAACATGAAAAAAGTCAGGCTGGAGACAGAGCGGCCAAGAATCAGGGGATCAGTTCTGCATCCTTTTATAGCCAAGGCTTGATGGTTCTACAAACATGAGTGTGACTGTGAATCAAGACAGAGAGAATTCATAAACACATATTTGTATGTATACACACAGGGACTAACTACTGAACTTCCTAATGACCATTCATATAAAGCAGTAGGTGCCACTGCAGGCAATGCTCCGTGGTGTCTGTGTATCCGAGCGTGTAAATGGTCTCTGTGTGTACCTGCACATATGCATCAATCAGCACACACAGAGCACTGCTATTGTTACAACCTGCCAATGTGAACACCAGAAAACAGGGAAAGAGAAATTCGAGCTGCCCTAAGAGCCTCAGCCATTTTGGATCTTCCCTCCACATGTAGATATATCCCATATAACACCCTACTGAAATCCCTGACTACCTTTTACTGCTCCTCAGACCAAAATTATCCCATTACACACTAACAGTGTTTAACTCACTCGAATGAGTGGGTTTGTCCATATACGTTTGACCACCCATGTGTACTGGTGCCAGCATGGACACTTGGCTAAAAGAGCTGTACCTAGCCTGTGAAGGACAACAAGGAACTGGAGAGGACAAAAATACAATTGGAAGGTGAACTGCAGTGCCTACTACAGTAAGAAACATGTGGGCAGCCCTGTAACCTTTGTGGCTGTATCTCTTCTGATACTGAGATGGAGAGAGTTTCCCCTGCTTCTTCTAAACATCATAATATGAGAGACCAGAATGACTAAAATATAGTCCCCTAGGTGACATGCTTGCTTCTGCTGAAGAGACTTAATGAAAAGGGGCCCACGAATTCATTGTCTATGTAAACATCAGTACTGTATTTCTATTCCACCTTAGTATGATCAAGTTAACTTGTTCCCTTTGTCTATCCTATGACAGCACAGCAGATTACATAAACGCAAAGCTTTTAAAAAATATTATAATACAAGAGCAAAATGTGTGGTCAAGTTTCCAAAATCCATTATTTCAGCTCCTCTTCCAGTTTGAACCAACAGTTATGATGCAAATAAGACATTACTGTTCATAGTTTACAAATTCCCACACATCATTACTCTATTCTGTACAAGACAAATTGAAAAGGAGAAAAGAAAAAAAAAAAAAAGTGAAGGAAAGAGCAGCAGTAGTGAAGAAAATGAAAATACCCTGCGGGAGCTGATCTGACATGATCTTAGTTGGACAACTTCTGCTGTTTTCTTGCAGTTTTTTTGGGGGGGTAACATCTCTAGGGAGTGGATATAACAAACCTATTTGATTCAAAAAATAATGAATAAATAAATTTAGAAATGCTTTTTTCACCTGTGCTTAAAAAACACTTGAAAAAGACACAAAGTATAGAGCAATATGACCGAAAGGAAAAAAAGACAACACAGCAGCTGTATAGTTTCTTTGGCATGAGGAAAACAGCATCTGTAAGGAAAAAAGCTGTGTGCCCAAATGTGGGCACACATGTTCACACACAGTTTCAGGACTCAGAAAAGTAGTTGGTTTGGCAGCTTTGTAAGTTCAGTAAAAACATATGTAAAAAGAGTGAAAAGTATCTTTGCAATTCTCCTCTGTGACAGGCTCATCTTTAAAACTGCCACCAAAACTAATCCTTTTTGGCTTTTCACTCCAAAACTGGCAAGAAAGAAGAGGTTGTGAACTCTGCAAAGTTGTGCACACACCTGTGGAAGCCAGAGGGGACTCAGAGCTACTCCACATAAGTTACAAAAATGCCAGCACCTTGTAATCCCTTTATGACTCTCCCAGTTTGGATAGAATTTGAATAATCAGCCCACAGGCAAAGGACTGCTGGTTTCATTCCTGTTACCTTAAGTCTGCTTATGTAGCTACACGATTTCTTTTTTAAATTTTGTTTTTAAAGGCTCAGAAAGTGACAGACCCAAAGTTTCTTGGGTTTTTTTTTTGTTTGGTTTTAAGATAAATCATGTCTCCCTACAAGAATTTTAAGTCTAATACTATTTTTATCACAAGCTGATAAAGATGCTTGAAAGAAAATAAACATCTTTCATTAGCTACAAATCCTTACCTTTCTCGATGCAGTCAAACTAATGCAATGCTGTTCCGTACCTCAGTATCAATAATACATGTTCAAAGTAAACATAGAATTCTATCTTGAGAATTCTACTAAAACACAAAGAAATATGATTGCATTCTTAGTGTAAAGCAACTATTTAGCATGCTATTTCAGAACTGATCTTTAAAGGTATTAATGAGTGCATGAAATTGTTCTCAGCCTGCTCCTAGTATGTACCTTCCCTTTCCACAAATGTACCAAGGAAATTTATTATTAATCCAATAGTCAGTTGGATCACCCTCCCCTTCACACTTGAGAAAAACATTATGAAGAAGAGTGACTAATCTGGGAGTCCCCATACATTGGAAGACACTCAGTTTATTATGTTTGGGTTTTGTTTATTTCCTTTGGTAAGGATTAGTTTATTTATTTACTTAACGTAAATGCACAAATTAATTTAGCCACAGTGTTATCAGCACTTTGCATTAATGACTTAAGTTTCAATTTCTAGAATAGCTCCAGAGACCAAATCTAAATGACTGGATTAGTCAAAGGACAAATCCGCACATGTATGGATTTTTAATAGCTTTTATACCTAGATAGCCCCTGGCTGCTGAAGAGACTGTGATAGTTTTGGCATTTCTGTGCTGCAGCACTGTCACTCCTGAGCCTCAGCTGACTGTGGGGCAGCTCCATGCTGCAGGGCAGACACCTGTCAGCGGCCTCAGGTCACACAATGAGCAGAGAGAGANGAAGAGCAGTGTGAAACCACAGGATGCAACATTATGTTTAGTGAAGTCTATAAGTTCAGTAGCTCATACTGGAGATGTTCTCGTGTGTTACCCAGAGCTATGTGAATACAGCAGCAGTGAGAGAGGGATGCTGTTGTGCAGCATTCCCTAATTTGCTTTTTCTTTCATATGCCAAAGTCAGGAAGCAACAGCGAAGAAAAGAACCAAATTCTTTGGTAACACCTACTTATTAAAAAAATATTTTTTTAAAAGCTCTTGATGAATAGCATTTTATTAACCCACTGTATTTTACACTGAATGAGCCATAGAGAGATCCAAGGATGGCAATAGAAGCAGACACAACACTTGGGAGGCACAAAGTTACTTATTAAAATTGTTATAGACATTTATCTTTTGGAGTTCTTTCCACAAAAGCAGTGATCCTTCCACGATCTTCACCTAAGGCAACCTAAGGCAAAGTGGGAGATGCATGCTAGCTACTCCTGTGATAATCATGGTATGAATGTGCACAGTGAACTAGCTAAGAGAACAAAATCTTTCATGAGAGCCTTAAGAATAAACGCGATTACAGCATCAAACATACCTGGCTAGGTAATTACGCTGTTGAGCAGTAAATGCTTTAGCACTTAGAGACATAGCATCAGCTGCTAACAGTGCACGCAGCTCCCGTCGGCACACTGCGGCGATTTCCTTACTGAAACACTGAGCAGAACCGGATTGCGAAAGGATTTATTGTGTCTGTGGCAAGACATAACCGAAACTGATGGAGAGTTTCCTCATACTGGGACAGCGTCCTCTGAAGAAGCTGCAAGGCTAGTTTGAGGTGTGTGATGGGTAAGCTACATATCATTACTTCTGTTTATTTATTTCATCTGCTAAGCTTCTCAATCTGCATTTTCATGAGTTCTCAGTAAAACGATGGAATCCAAATGGAAATAATCTGTCTGGCTAACAAGGGTGCACCAACCAGCTAACTGTATAATCTAGTAGAATACAAATCAGCAGGAAATAACTTGGAGCTGCAGCACAATTCAAAGTGCAACGATGAAGGCAGGAAAATATACAGTTAGAGATGATCAGTTGTTGTGGTAAAGTCTGGGCAGTAAGAATCAACAAGACTAGGCAACACACTAATCCCCCAGAACACCTCCTAGCAGGTTAGCTTCCCTGTGATGTTTTGTTAACAAATCACAATGATATTACTAGTGTTGTGCAAAAAAGTACATTTAGATTATGCAATGTAGTTAAATAATCTACTTTTGACAATGGAAATTAAGGGGTGATATTCCCATTTTCAACAATCACATTCTATTACTTACATCTATTCTGCAATAGTTGTGTTTTTTTTTTTCTCTCCTATAAAATGATTTTCAGCTGTTAAAAAAAAAATTAAGCAGATTCATGTAGTCTGAAAAGGTCGAAAAGATTGAATTTGAATGCTCTTATTTTTTATACTGTTGACCTACAGGGTTAAGATAAAAGTCAGTCTTCGTGATGATATTCATAGATGAGTTTTTAAAGGTAACTTTGTTCACAGTGAGAGAAAGATAGAATAGTTTGACTACAAACTCCAGGAGTGAAGAATGAGGACAAATATCTCCCTGAGGAAAGTGGGCCAAATCCAAGGTCCATTGAATTAATTAGCATCAACATTATCTTTGCCTAAGGGGCTAACGCCTCTCCATTTTGGTTTTTTGTTTATTTTGTTTTTGTTTACCAAGCTACATATCACAATATGTAGGCCAAAGCCATATTTAGTCATCTTTGGTAAGTAATCCATTTACCTATCAAAATCTTAAAATGAAAAAAAAAACCAAAACCCAAACCCCAACATATTTGTAGTGATGATACATTTTTACATTTGATCTCACTGGCTTCAATTCAGCTGTTACTAGTTCTAAGGCAAAATAAAATACTCCTTTGCATCAGTCTGAAACAGGTGAATATTTGTAGATTATTATTACCATTAACAGAAATGTTGTACTTGCAATTTAAAACTATTTAACTTAACCCAGGTTTCAGTGAGAATACTGTATAATAATAATGATACAATATAATGCAATATTATAATAATATTTTGCATTAGCAACTTCAAAAGTGTTTAAACAATAAAGATATGAAATAGAAACTGCTCATACGACACGACAGCTAACCAACAACTCACTTGTAATTGGGGAAAATACCCACAAATGACCATGTGAGGTGCCCTGCCAACAGAATGGAGATCAGCCAGCAGTGCCACAGTGCTACAGCTGCCACTGTCATAACCTGTAACTCCTTTCTCTGTGATTGCTTCCTATCTGCTACAAGAAAGCTGCCCATAAAATGCTTTAACTTCATTCAGCAGCAAAACATATAGTAATTGAAAATCAAGTGTGAGGACTAACTATTATATATATCAAACTATCTTCTGCTCTATCAGGTAACATTGGGCCACTATCTCTGAAAGAGTCCTAGGAGGCTGTATTCCTCCTTTTATCAGCTTGATTTCTGAGCATATGAGAAATTAAATTTTGTACTCTCAGTGCTACTGTGCCTGTTGGAAATTCTTCAGTAAGGGGTTAGGTGACCATGAAACACTGTACTTTGTACAAGCAGGACCTGCTAACTGGTGTCTTAGCCAAACCATATGCATCCTTCTCACTGCTTTGAAAAAAGCTGCTTGCATAGGGAGTGCTTTTCTTGCTGGACTCCAACATTCTGACTTAACTGTCTCTTGGAAGAAAAGGAAAATTGAATAAGGAGCACCTTGAAGTGACTGATGACAACATTCAGTGCATTTTGGGACAGCTCATTAGATACTATAAAAAGGGAACCTCACAATGTACATTAAAGAATCTGAGAGGAGCACATTCTCGGTAAGTTTCAGATCCCAACTCAAAGGCACCATGCTAGCTTTCTAACAATGGGGTAAGGCCAGTGTGAAACACTTCAGAAGGATTTACACGAATAAGGTGTTCAACTATGTATCAGGAATGATCAATGAGGAAGAAGAGAGAAGTTTCCCTACTGATGTTACAGACCAGAGAGAAGAGACTACACAATATGATAAAAATAAAATCAATCTTCGAAGTCAGAAGACGATAACTTCTGTAACAGTCACTCTTGACATCACTGCCTCTTTTTCGTGATTTCTCTTTCAATACACAGTAAATTTTCAGATGATGCAGGAGATAAGTCTGAGTCTCATTACTAGATCTAGCTTAACAAATGACCTAATTTCTCCAACTGCCATTTCCAATGACAAATCATATTTATATATAATTTTTCATCAGTAGCCCACAAGAAAAATTCAGGTAATCATAAGAATTTGATCCCTGTCAGCATTTAGGTGTACATACACACTTGTGAGGAGGTCCTGTTGAGAATAATTCTTTGTTAAGTATGCAAATGTAACTAATCCTTGTGGTTGTACTCTGTTTTTAACTTCAGTGGTTCAATAGAACTGAAATCAAAATGACAAAAATCCAAATAACCTCCAGTGTGCAGCTTAAGGTGATGTTAAACATTATCAGTACAATTTCTGAAATCTAAATAGACATTTTTCCTTATCAGGTAGCCCCTTATAACTACACTTTAAGATGCTGACACTAAGTCTTACCTACTTCTTCCCATCTACATGTTTTAGTGAAATGTGAGAGGTATAAGAACAACAGTAATCCTGGAGCACTGCCCCTCTGCAGCATGATTTCCTGTCTGAACACAGAAGACACTTCCACCTCTAAAGCCTACTCTGTCAAACTAATTGTTACTAATTCTTGCAAGATATTTACATTTCCATCAGCACCCACTTCTCCGTCAAGAACAGCAAAATGTCATACTTGGAGGTAGTTCAGTGGAGCTGAAGTAAAGCAGGCCTGCAAGCTCTACAAATCAATCTCCATACATAAGTTGCTGCATGCTTTTAGGAAACCTTTTCCCCAGAATTGATTTCTCCCTAGTATGATAGTCCTGACAATTTTGAACTATCCATTACTTCCTCTAGACAAAAATTTATCAAAATCATCTGAGAATTACAGGTTGTATACCTTTTAATCATTTTCTGATTTGGTGATGCCAAGAGTAAGTGCTTTTAAGAGAACGGAAATACAGGGGTTTAAATCTGCTGCGTGCGTTAGGACAGACAAAGGGGCTACTGTTACAGTGCAGCACTCGTCACCAGTATGACTCCATTGCACCCAAAAGCCATTGCTTATGAAGTGTTATGGAGAGGTAATTAACTGAGGTGAGATACGATTTTCAAAGATTCCTATTGTTTATTAATATTCAATATTCTGAACTCTTGCCACCTAGACCACTAATTTTAACAATAATCGGTTCTTTGCACAGTCATGGAAACTTTATACAGATAATAACATAGGATCTAGAAAGAACTACTAATAATATAACATTAATTGAACTGGAAGAGGAGGTTCCTGTGGTCAATATACTGCTTGTGGTCAATACACCGTTTGCCCACTAGATGGACTCAGGAAGTAGCCTCTTGAAAACAGGTTGTCTCAGCTTCTGAATCATGACAAAACAGAACTATTCTGTTTTCTTCTCTTTAATTATTCAAAATCTCCTTTTGCCCTTTCTGAGTTGTTACACTAAAGTTACCAGTTACTCAATTTCCCAGTGAAAGACAAATGTTGGCCTTAAAAGTTTCAGCCAGATCCATCTCCCCTTATACTCATCTCATCAGTCTCTATCGGCTGTGTCAACTCCAACAGCCTACAGCCCAGTCATACTCTCCTGGTCTTTTATATCAGTTCTATGCTTGTATATCTTCTGACTTCCAAGAAACAAAAGCAGTATACATTACCCAATAGATAGGAAGTCAGCAAAAAAGGGGAAGGTTAAAAGAGGAACATAAGAAGGCTTCATGTGAAAATGAAATAAATATGAAATAGGTCATATATGGAAATAGGTCAATAGGTCAGTTATGAACAATGTATTTTCTTGTATTAGAAAAACATATTAAGACCATTTCAACTGAAGAATACACATATATTCATTTTGTGAGGATGTGCTTCAGGATTAATAAAAAGAAGTTTTCATCTGTAGTTCTGAGACTGTTTTGTCACAGAGGTAGATTGAAAACTTAGCTACATAGTATTTGGTTTTGAAGGCTATCCGTCATCTACAGCATGCTTCCTTGGAAAATGCATGAACTAAGCACCAACATAGAAAGTGTTCTCATTTGCCTTAGATTTGCATACAGATAGCAGTTTTTTCAGAGAGAAAATTATCAGCTGCTAATACTTTGTCAAAGTTCAAAACATTTATGTTTAGTACAAACATTTCTAACAAAGTTACACTGCTGTACTGCAGTTAAGTAGACAATGGACAATTTCTCATCCACTTAGTTCTGTACAAGTATTGGGAATGGTATTTCACAGCCTGGGAACTCTGGGGTTTTTTCAGTGGTTTTCAATAAGCATCGATTTCAATGGAATCACTGCTCATTCAGCACAGATACCCACTGACAAGCTACATCAAAACTGGACATTATGTTTCAAAGTATCATTCTCATTTCAAAGTTAGAGCAGGTAACTTATTGTGTGAATACACTAAGTTGTTTTTTCTATGAAGATTATTATTTTTGACTGTCAATAATATCCTGACAAACATAAAGTACTGTTTTGCTTACCATTGTAATTGAGTAATTCATTTTTGTTCTAACAGGTAAGTCTACAGTAGACTTCAGTGGAAAATTCCTTCAGTCTCTGTATAATTTTCCATGTGTTCAGATTTCTTTGCAAAGCAAATGCACCAAGAAATTTGTTCTTAGAAGGCATGCTACAACAGTTTCCAATAATCTGTTCTTTTCTGACGTTGTCAGAACACTCCCTGCATAGAGCAGAGAAAGCCTTATGGCAGTTACTGAGATCTTCGCTGATCTATGCAAAAATAACTTCTCCACTCATACTAGAAAGCACAAACCCATTATGGTGATGAGATTATGATCAATACTATACCAACTTGTGTACAGATACAGCTGGACTAGCTACAATGCATAATCTAAGACTTCTAGTAGATCATACTGACTCAATACTGCATCATTTGTTTGTGGAACTCAAGATAAAAGAACTAGGCAAAATATGTATACCGAAAAGTATTTCCAGGAACTACCTATATTTTACCATTCTGCTTTTCTCTAGCAACTGAGTTCAATTTGATGTGATGTTTTAAGTAATTTAACTCTATGATTTAGAAGGATCTATCAAAAGGTGAACAACTATTGTTTCAGAACTTGGATCTTAAACATTATTTTGGTTTTGTTGAAACTGTGTACAGTCTGGAGCCCCCAGCACAGGAAGGACATGGAACTGTTGGAGCGGGTCCAGAGGAGGACACGAAGATGATCAGAGGGCTGGAGCAGCTCTCCTATGAGGACAGGCTGAGAGAGTTGGAGCTATTCAGCCTGGAGAAGAGGAGGCTTCGAGAGCACCTTATAGTAACCTTCCAGTATCTGAAGGGAGCCTACAGAAAGGCTGGGGAGGGACTGTTTAAGAGATCTTGCAATGACAGGACAAGGGGCAATGGGTTTAAACTGGTAGAGGGAGGATTTAGACTGTGGAAGGTGACCTGCCTATGGCAGGGATTTGGGACTAGATGATCCTTGAGGTACCTTCCAACTTTACCATTCTATGAAATAAAACGGCCATCAGTGTCCTTCGTGTGTACTGATGGCTTACAGCATTTCTGTATTCTAATGGAGTAAGTTTTAACTCTGATTATGGGAATCTTCACTGCTCTTGGTTGTCTTCTGAAATTCAGCCATACTTCCTCAGCTTAGAAGACCCTGTTTATCTTTTGACTTTGACAATATGGCTTTGAAGATCTGCCCAGCATATTTTTCCATCAGCTGAGTTGAAGGACAAGCTCATCAAAGCTGTTGATGGCTGGAAAACTTCCTTTACAAACACATCTGCTGCTGCGCCTGGCACTGGCTGAAAACTTCAAAAAAGCTGTGGTAAGATTGATGCCTAGCAACTTCTAGGAACTTGGTTTATTGTCACATCTTAAAACCATCCTGACAGAGGATGCAGTGAGCCATAAAGGACACCAGTGTCTCAATGCAGCAACCAGAAGATGGTTGCTATAATTAACAATGTTTTCTCCCCTATATATCACCTTACACATGTAAATGCAGAAGCCCTGGCATTTCTCTGAGTGAAGGAATCAGCCCTGCACTTCCTAATTTACATTTACATCACAGAAGTTTGCATTTTGAATGTTTTTTTTTTCTTTCTTTCTTTTTGTTTGGAGTTAGGGCTTTGGATTCTTGCAATACTCTGGTTTAAAAAAAAAAAAAAAACAGTTTATTTTTTCCCCCTCATTTCTCTGGTTTTACTACTGGCAATCTGGTAACATGTGATCTGTTAATAAATGAATTGTTTTTTTCCACAGAACAAGACACGATTTCCCCAAATATTGTTACTTCTTGGATTCAGGAAACTGCCTAAAACTTTACTGCATTTTATTTGTTCACAATGCATTTGTAACACCTTAGAAATCCTGATACAAGTTCAAGTTAAGCAAAAAAACAAAACAAAACCCTCCAAAACCAAACTACTAAAAACATCATCTAATGCTGATGGAAACCCACTTCTGCTGAATTCTGTCCACTCTGGCCTTTAATGTCTCACACCAATTTCCAGTATTTCATTTCAGCCCAAATGAGAATGGAATTTTGTCCTGTTGCTAGATGCCCTTATGAAAAGTCCTGCTTTGGTCTGCCCATAAGATCCTTTCAGGTATTGGAATGTGGCTCTAAGGTCCCCCCCGAGAGTCTTCTCTTCTCTACCAAACTTAGACATTCTGTCCACTGCAAACTCGGAAAAGTGTTTCCCTTTCTGCCAGTCTAAATACTGCCTTGCTTTCCTTTTCTGTGATGCTCAGACAGACAAAAGACTAATCTACATCAAGGTGCTTATGATATGGTACCATGACTAGAATGTGAAAATTCTAGTGCTATGACTGTTTTTGAGGAATGGATGAATTTTCAGATAAAACTCGTTTATCTTGGTAGAACATTTCCCTTCAAACAATCTTTTCTACATAAACAGAAACATACCTTTGAAAGATACACTCAGCTGTGACAAGAGTTTGACTTGACCCTGCTACTGGAGTCAGAGAGTTTCTACACAGCTAGTAGCACATTCCAGCCATTATTTATTCAGGATTTATTACAGACATTTGGGTTTAAAATTTGAATTAGAAATGCATATTCATAGAGTCTGGTCTTTCAAATGTGTACTCACATAACCTTGTTTACAAGAAAGCATGAGTGAGACCATTTATGATGGATTATCAAAACTAAGGAAATGCTTAAATTATCTCAAGTCAAAGGGATACGAAAAGCATATTTAAACAGTGAACTGAATATGAAAGGGAAATTATAATTCATAACTAGACTACACATGCACTCCTGTTTCAAACTTACAGGACAAAGATCAGAACGCAGAGTCCCTTTTCCTGCAACCTCTTCAAGGCAAAAACTCTGGTTTACTGTTTCTGTACAGCCCTTGGTTATATTTTGACTTCTGCATTATTATAATAATAAATAATAGCAAAACAGAGAGGAAGTAATAAATCAAAAATAAAGTCTCCTAATAGAACCATTTATTGACTCCATTAATAGCCTAAATGCTTCAAGGTTTTACATTACAAATTGTGCAGCACAGAGACATCTCCACACATCCTAATTAACAGCAATCACACACACTAATAGTATAACCTACTGCTTAAGTAAATGAACATCCTTGCCCCCTGCTGCCTTGGAGGGGCTGATAGGCATGCGCTTTATTGACAAAGTAAGCTCATTTACAGACTGATTGTCCAAGAGGGAACTGCTGTTTATTTATAGAGTTTTTCCCATTGAACTCCGGGGCAAACAATGCGCTTAAATTGTTAATTAAAATATCAACAGCTAAATGTAAATACTATGGCCTCTGCAAGTACAGTGACACATGTTTATTTATTTAGAAAGAAATACTCCTGGCGCTCTCCTGTTTTAAAGAAACGTTGTAAGTCAAATAATGCTGCTACCAGTGGGAAACGAATAGACTCTTCTTCAGTCTTCATTTTTCCAGTAATCACTGTCAGTGATTACACACCTGAAAGAGGCCAGAGACTTACAGACCCATAAAGGGTTTAACACCACTTCACAGTCTGAAGGTATCTTTCTTTAAAAAAACTTTTTAAAAAGCAGTCTGCTTCTGGCATAAGTAAATGAAAGACCAAATCAAAAGAGATGGTATAAATTTTTGTGGAGTTGTCAACATACAAACTAAAGGCCTACATGAGTTTCTGAACCTTTTCTCCTTATCTTAGTAGGATTATGAACAAGCAAGGCAAAATAATACTTAAATGGTCAAAGTATCAAAACACTTCACTTCACCCTGCCAAGTAAATGAGGTTATGTTCTGCAAATCATGTTGCTTTAGGAAAGAAATCCATTCTGATTACCTACATTTTTGTAACTATTTCTAGACAATAAAACTCAACAAGCCACAGTTGTATCTGGATAGGTTTGAGATTTAATGCAAGTTACTGCTCTATGAAGTACAGATCAACTTTACAACTTCAATTTGCACCTGGTAACTCATTTATTACATATAACAATAGCATTCTGAGACTGTACAAATTATATGGTGACAGGTTATGTGCTTCTGAAAACAGAGCTGCAAGTCAGACATTTCTTCCCCAACAGGTTAGAAAGTTCTTTTGGGGACATGTTAGATTTGTCAGTTCTTTAGCACTTAACAGATAAAATGAACTCCATTTTGAAGACGATTGCATGAGTAATGGTGAGTGACATCTGAATTACAAACAGGTCTGCATTATAATTGAATCACTCTGCAGACAGAAGTGGAGTTCCGAGATTTGCTCACTTAAGGAAAAGGGAAAAAAAAAAAAAGGATTTTTTTTAAAATCACAAACTTAATTAATCACTTGTCACAGATGCAACCACAGCAGCCATTAATCATTCACATACAAGAGCACTCCTGTTGGTTTGCTAGCCCAGGTATAAATTATCATGTCAAAGACTAACCTATTTTGTTTCATTAATACTTGGTTTTATTTCCTTCCACCCCTTATTTTTCTCTTGTAGAAAAGGCTTGAACTGTCTTTTGGACAACTGGAGTCTGAATGATTAATCATAGTGACAGAGGGTTGACCACAGGGTCAACAAACAATGAATAAAAACATAAGACATAGGTTCATTCCAGGTTACACTCATGTTTCATCTCAGAAGTGAGAGAACAGCAGGCTCCTTTCTTCAGAAATTACTGCCTAATGGTCAGAAGGCAACCTTAATACAAGGCATGTGCGGTTACTTCCCCACCAAAAAACCCAGAGCCATTTGTTATTAGAGGTGCTGTGTAGGCCACCCAATCTGGTGGAACACCACACTTCAGCAATTTCAAAGCACAGCTAAGTGCTGACGTCTCCAGGGCTTTGCCTACTGCAAACAAAGCCAGTGAACAAGCTACAGAAGCTTTCCCTGAAGTGTGATACAGGATCATAAATACAGTGTGGTGACTATTAAGCTCATAAGTTGTAGTCAGAAGATCTTATAATCAAAAGTCCCCAGGGTTGAACTGCTACAAATAGAAGAAATGTGAAAAGAAAACAAAACCTGTAGAATTGGATGTTACCGATTGCGTAATTCAGAGTCTTATGAAGACTTCTAGCAATTCTTAGGAAAAAAACCTCAGGATGTAAATTATATTGCAGTTGGGGAAAGAATAGACTTTTGCAATATTTCAGCAAATGTCATTCATTGGTACATTAGGACTGAGACCAAGTATTTGGTGACAGACCACATCAGGTCTAGCTCTGGTAAAAAAAAGCAAATGACAAAGAAAGCTGTTCCTTCCTCAGTGCAGTTTTAAAGGAAGCCTCTGTTTTGATGGCACTGAGAAATATTTTTCTGTTGGACTGTGAGTCTAACATTGACATTTTCAGCCCCATGGAACAACCCAGTCAAATGATTCAAAGTCCATATCAGTTTTTCATGGTCTAATTTGCAAGAGCAAAGGTCTAGAGAAAGATAGAATCATAGAATGGTAAGGTTGGAAGGGACCTCAAGGATCATCTAGTTCCAACCCCCTGCCATATGCAGGGACACCTCCCACTAGTACAGGTTACTCAAGGCCTCATCCAACCTGGCCTTGAACACCTCCAGGGAAGGAGGTGCTGATTTAAAATGCTTCAAGAAATGAAATGCTTCAAAAATCTCTTGAATAGCCATAATTTTGGTGGTGAAACATCACTTCTTTTCTTTCTTTTATATTTTGAAATTCAAATGTTTGCAGAAACTAAATGAGAAAAACTAAAGAAAAGAGGATGTCCTCACATAAAAGCAAACCAATAGGCACTCATAAAGACAATATTGGCTGGTTTTCTGCAGCTTACATACATCACTACACATTCTATTGGGATGAAATAGTTACTCTGTGATTTATAACAACTAGAAGCAGTGATCCTTTCTCCAAAGTAATTGTCTTTTTTCAACAGTCTTAACAGCTCATTTGCATATCGAAGCATTCAGAACTTACTCTGAAAAAAATGTGGAAAAGATTCCTCTCAAAATTTCCTCTTTTCTGATTTATGTTGGTGCTTGAAGATAAATTTTTAAATTATGTGAATAATAATTTCAGCAAATATTTTTTTTTTCTTTTCTGATATTTGGGTTAGCCCTGAATGTGGTTAAAAAAAGATGCAACTAGATAAACATTCCATTTTGGCAAAACATTCCCAAAAGAAACACATGGTAAATTTAGAAATCAGCTAAATTTCTTATGCAATATTACACAAAGTTGAATATTGATAAAAATGTTATTTTGCACTCCGACTTTGCTTTGCTGGTCTCACTATCAGTATCCAACCGTGCAGTGGGGACCAAAAGTATGTATCTAATTTGTCGATATTGGAACATCACTCTTGTCTTCAGTAGCATTTTCTAGCTCTACGGCTCAAAGCTCATTATGAATAGAATTGTTTGGCTTGGAAAAGACCTTCAAGATCATCAAGTCCAACTGTCAGCACAATACCACCATGGCCACCAAACCATGTTCCCAAGTGCTACATCCACACATCTCTTGAACACATCCAGGGATGGTGACTCCACCATATCCCTGGGTAGCCTGTTCTAATGTCTGACTACTCCTGCAGCAAAGAAATTGTTCCTCTTGTTCAAACTAAACCTCCCTTATCCTAATTTCAGGCCATTTTCCTGCAGATTCCCTGAGACCCATGCCCATGTCCTTCCACAGCACAGCAGGATGACTTCCTTTGGTTGCTCATGTCTCTTGTATTGACATGGCCCTCACCACACACCTTGTCATCCCTGAAGCTTGTAAGATGGAGAGAGGCTATCTGATCAGATCAGTAGTAGAGTCCTCATCCTTGGAGGGGTTTCAAAGCCCTGGAGTTGCGCTGCTGAGGGACACAGTTTAGTTGTGACCCAGTAGTGCTGAGTTAATGACTGGACTACACCACCTCAAAGATTCCTTTCAACCAAGAGGATTCCATAATTCTATGACTTTATGACTATCTCTCTACACAGGAGTGGAGATCACAGAATACCATCATCAATATTCCTATCCTAGAACAAGGAAACTCAGATAATGTATCCAAGTAACAGAAGCAGGAATCAAACCAAAGTAATCTGAATGCTGAACCCAGTAAGGCATCTTTTCCTAACAATGCTAAGCACAGACACCTTTGACCTGCAGTTCAATTCACTCGGAAATATTATCAGCAAAGGAGTGCTACAGCTGATACTGTATCCAATGCTGACACTTCAAATAAAACCACCAGGGTTCTCCGCAGACCTAAGGCAGCAGCTGGATTTCTTGGAATACATGAGCTCACAAAAGCTCGTTCTTTCACACACATTGCAAACAACATTTCTTCGAGACTGTCTTGACAGTATCTCCATGTTAAAAAAATCCAAACAAACCATCTGCTAACTCCTGACACAACTTTGCCAGTAGAAGACAGCAGCGATATAAAAATTTTAATTGAATATACCTGAATAAATGATAATTCAAAACACTCATGGAAGTCACTGGGTAGATCTGTGTGACTGAGTTTCATTTCAGCCATTCTCTTACTCTTCAGTGTTTTTCTTATCACTTCATTTTGCTTTGTTCTATAACTTCTACAATTATCAGGAATCTTTCAAAGGTGGCAATTTTTGCCAAAGAGTCAAATGCAGGACTCGGGAAAGATCTCTATACACAATCTGCTTGATCTAGCCCATCACCTGAGAGGATAAATAGGATTTACACTGGTCTGTAAGCATTAACTCTGTGAGCTTTACAATCCAATCTGTTCTCAGAGTAATTGCCTGCCCACCTCCACTGCATTGTAACAAGTTCATCTGAAAGGCCAAGACTTCTGATCACCTGAGAGCTGTGCAAATAACACTTTTTCAGGGTTCCATAGAAAGTTGGATTTTTTTGTTAGTTTGATTGGTTTGGATTTTTTAACAGTTTCTGGATAAAAATGAAAGTATTAACCTCACATTTCTCCTCAGCAAAATTATTATGAAAGTATTTTGGATTGTAAAGAAGTGGCTATGTCAATTCCAGTTGAAATGTTCCAATTCCCTAATTGTCTTCTTTTAGGTTGAACTTAAGATATCTTCTAGATAAATACTAATTTTAAAGTCTCTCACTTCTCAGAGTTTTGTCTTTCACTTTTCAGAGAGAACAATCTAATACCTTATGACTGGTTCATTTTATATACTTTTAGATATAAATAGAGAATAAGGACCCCATATCCATTCTTAGGGATAGGGGAATATCCACTCTCGATAGTAGTTACATATCCATGTTTTCAAATATTCTTTCAGATTTTTAATGATGTTAACCTGAAATTAAGAATTACAGATTTCATGAGGTCTCCATCTGGGCAAGAGAAGGGTTTCTAATTTGAGAGTTGTCTGCATAAACTGCGAAGATGCCTTCTCAAATCTGTGCTCAGAAACTGCATGAACATTTAGGTAATGCTCACACAGATCTCGCAATATGCTCGTAAGTTGACTGTACTTATGCATCATCCATCTGTCTCACCCAACATGTCCACGCAGATCAAAGTGCCATTTTCATCACTGCAAGAATCTACCTTGGAAGTCATATCATTAAAATATAACCAGACACAATTTGAAGACAACTATATTTACTATTTTGAATGTAAGGTGAAGAAATAATGGTCAGTAGAAAACAGGAGCATGGCCTCAAGATGGGTGGATTACCAATAGCTCCTGCTGAGGAGGCAGAACACACCTTGTGTAAACCAGCAGCGTGGAGCCTGCAAGTTAGCAAATGCTCGGCAGAGAAATCTGCTGCCCCTTGTATGCTTCCTGCAGTTAGTCACAAATGTCCCACAGAGAAAGGATTGCTCATTTCTTATTTGTCCTGAAGGAGTGCAGAAGTGCTGGAGCCTGTGGTGGATTCAAAGGTGTTCAAATCCAAAAACTAATACAGTATCTACTACTGCTCTTTAATATCCTTAGTGACATAATCAACTATTGATTGAGCTATGTCTTTACATCGTATATTCATTACGCCTTCATTTACTATTATGTGTGAAAAAAAAAAACAACCCTGCAGACAGATAATTAAAAGAGAGCGATAAACACTAACTTGGGAGAGACAAATAATCAGCAGAAGAATACATCTTCAACCCTTAAAAAGCTCTTTTGCAGCTCTTTAATGAAATCATTCATTCTAATGTTTCTACATTCCATTGATCACTGTGGAATACTCAACTTCATTCTAGCAACACAGGGAATAGATAACTCTACATCAAACCAGCTGTGAAACATGGAGCAGTTACACAAACTAAACAAATAAAATGGAACCAATTTTAATTGTCTTGTGTGAGGTTACAAGGTGAAGAGTATCAGCTATAAAACAAAAGCTGCTCCCAGCGGTAGCTGATACCTGCACGTCAAAAAGCCTGTTCAAATTAAAAACTACAAGGCCTGGAGGTTTACCTAGGAACACTGGTATAATTTTCAAGCCTTTTCTTGAAAATCTATAGTGTTCCATTGGGAGCATCGGTCTTTGGAAGACCTTCTGTCGTATATTAAGTCACAGGTGTAAGCAAAATTGAAGAGGCTGCCTCAGGAGAAGCATAAACATTCTATTCCACAGGATGACATTAGTAATTCAGATGATAGCATGAAATCCTAATTTATTCAGAAAATGACATTTTATTTAGTGTTGCTCTGCAATTTGAAAAATTTACCGAAGACACATCAATACCAATTTCTCGCTAAGCAAAGGTATAAGCATCTGACATTGCTGTCTGCTGCCAGCAAACCACTTTTCAGCATTCACACAGGACTTTGCAAGCAGCGACGTGTTTGAAAACAAGAGGGAAGTCCTTGCTAATGAAATGCCCATTCATTTTTCATGTTACACTGTTCTGCCCATTCTTTCCTTCTCTCATATATCATGCTTTTAACAACACGAGTTTTTTGCCACTGCTCCATTAGCTTGGTATCCTTTTTCAAACTGTTGTCAACTTGTTATTTTTCACCAGCTGACAACCTGCCTATGAAGTGCTGTACCTGGAGGAACACTGCTTGAGAGATTCCTATGGATTGCACAGGAATAATTTTGCAGAGTATTATTGAACTATTAGAAATTCTGTATGACTAACAATGAAAGCAATGGATGACTATTTTAATTGCTCTCCTGAATAAAGCCTGTCAGAAAACATCAACATCATTCCAGTGAAAAATGTGCTTCCATCAAGATGAAGACATATTGTGAGATCATTTTCATTTCCTCATGATAGACTTGGAAATATTAACAATTTTTTCAATATCTTAAGCAATGGTTGAATTTCTGTTTTTAATTATTGCTATTTCAAATTCTGGTGCTCCCATCATAAGGAAGACACAGAGTTGTGGCAGTGAGTCCAGAGGATGTCCACAATGATCCAAGATCTGGAACTCCTCTGATGTGAAGATAGACTGTGGGAACTGAGGTTTTTCAGTTTCTTAGACCTGCCTTGTCCTATTGCTAGGCACCTAAGTATCTTAGACCTGCCTTCCAATCCATGGAGATTAGGTTTAGACTAGATCTTATGAAGAAGTTCTTCAATACAAGAGTGATGAGATACTGTAACAGGTTGCCTGAGAAGATTGTGGATACCTCCTTCCTGGGGGTGTTCAAGGCCAGGTTGGATAAGACCTTGCAGCTGAGTCCATCTGAGAGGCTCCCATGGCAGGGAGGTTCTAGTAGATGATCTCTGGGGTCTTTTCCAACATAAGCCCCTCAAACAAGCAAATGAACAATTCAGTTTGCTTCTTAACTTAGTAAAATTGCAGTCACTTGGCCTTGGATAGGCAACAGCTGGCATTACACAGACTTTTAAAAACGTTTCTACAATTATTTTGTTATATTCTGAATTTTGAAGGAGACTTGAGACTGGTTTTGTATGGAGTAGCTTTGCCCAACTGTCTTATCGAAACTTATCCTTTAATTTTTTAGCACGTTGGTTTTCATTCTTAAGTAATTCTTCACCTATCTAACTGTACGAATAAAACTGGGAAAGTGAAATTAATGGAATAACCTCTACTGACTTCAACTTGTGGCTGAAGCCCTACTTAAGGCAATAGTCCATAGAAACATTATTCCCCTTTTATCCCCATTTGAGTTTTGTTCATTTATAAGGAAGAACCTACCACTTTATTCTCATGCCCAGAGACACAAAACATGGTCCCAAAGCTCTTACAAGGCGGTGAATCAACTGCTCTTACTTAGAAGCATCCTGCATTCTGAAGTGGTAAGAGAAAAGGACCTCTGTCATGTCACAGCCCACATTAACTCAAATAAAAGGAATCAAAATCCTGACAAGTGACCAGGTATGTAGATCTGTAGTCATGAGCATACTACTTTTGTCCTTAAAGTAGCATTTAAAGAAATACAGCTCAGTACTGTGCTAGAGTGACAGTTTCTGCTATTTCATCACAGGAGTGCTCTTTTAGTAAGCATCTTATGTTCTTTGGAGCCGTAGAATACAACCACATGATTTCATTCCTATACTAAAAGAACAAAAATGATGTTACAAAAAATGTCGTAGTTTTCCTACAAACAGATGCTGTATTTGTTCTACAGCAGAAGAATAAGGACAGGAAAATATAGAAATCCATGAAAAAAAACTAGCCAATGCTGCTGTCAAAAATAGGTGGTGATTTTCGTTTTTAAAAAGGAAA